>CAUYQG010043703.1:0-35183 GCA_963574415.1 Tarsius wallacei | reverse complement strand
TTTGAAGTCTGGTAGTGTGATACCACCTGCTTTGTTTTTTTTGCTGAGGATTGTTCTGGTTATTCTTGGTCGTTTGTGTTTCCATATGAATTCCTGTGTTGTTTTTTCTAGGTCTGAGAAGAATGTTGCTGGTAATTTGATAGGTATTGCGTTGAATCTGTAGATTCCCTTAGGTAGGATGGACATCTTCACAATGTTGGTTCTTCCAATCCATGAGCATGGGATATTTTTCCATTTGTTTGTATCCCCTTTGATTTTTTTTTTTTTGGAGACATAGGCACACCTAATCAAGTCCATTTTTCACTTTTATTTATCACTTGGCCTATAGTATTTTTTGATTTTTTTAAAAGTATTTTTATTGACTTTTATTTCCAATAGAGGTTTCTGCATGGTATGAGGCTTTGTCTTGCAAAAATACTGAGTCCTTGTGTATCAGAGATTAGTTTTTGAGGCACTTCTGTTTAAATATCATTTTGCCTGCATGAAAATTCTAATCTCAAAATTATTTTTTCCTTCAAGACAAGATGAGATCATCTTTTTATACCTGTGGAGCTAGACATGCTTCAAATTTCAGAATTTTGAGGCTTCAGAAAGGCTATTTAATGCAGGTATTCTAAATACTTTATCACCAGAAACTCCATGGGAATCTGAATCATTACTCCAAAATCAAAAGCATTACTGTTTTACAACAAAGCATATGAGCGTCCACATTTAAGTGAAATGAACAATCACACATAGCCTTCTGTTACCTCGCATCTGGTTTTATTTTGTATATTGAGTTGTAACACAATATACAAAAGAAGTTGAAACATTCATTTCAAAATATTTTTGGCCTAGCAGTTGAAATGGGATTTTTGGACCTGCATTATACAAAAATTACTTCATTGTCCGTGGCAGACAGTTTTGCTGCTGAGAATCAGTTTCAATTCAATTCTTGAATCCTTGTAGGTAATCTGTTATTCATTTCTGAAAGCTTAAGGAGCATTCATTTGCTTTTTGGTATTTTTCATTTTGACTATAAAGTGTCTTTGTGTGGATTCTCCCTTAATTCTATGGGCCTTTTCAATCTGAGGATGCCATGGTCTCTCAAGAAGGAAACAGTGAACAACCCCAGAAATGTAAACACCTTAACTATGCACAAGGTACACAAAGAAATGTTTCCAAAACTAAAAATATTCACTCATTTAAACAGAAAATTGGAATTCTTACCATGTACTGAGCGTCATCAAGGAAGTGTAGAGGTGCTAAAGAGACCCAGAAGAGTGACACTGTTCATAAGAGACTCTAGAAGCTTCCAGAAGACAAAGCCTCAGTTGGTTTTTAAGGTTGTATGTGAGGTAGTCAGAGAGAGATATGTGGGAATGGCTTTCCAGGCAGTGAGAAGAGAATTACAAAGTCACAAAGCATGAAAATGGAAGACGTGTTGGATATTTTTGAAGCATAAGATAACAAGAAATACAAAAGTACTAGCAGTAAGAAAGATACAGTTTAGTAAAGACCTTATGAAACATTTTAATAAGCAATAAATTCTCTGAAAAGAAAAACAGGAGCTACTAAAAGATTTCAGTGACATAGAAACATGGCTTATACTCCAACCATACCACCCTGAACGTGCCCAATCTTATCTAATCTTGGATGCTAAGCAGGATCAGACCTGGTTATTATTTGGATGGGCAACATGGCTTATAGAGAGAAAAGTGGCTCTCTGAAAGGAACTACTTAAACACATATGATCTAAAAGAAGAAAAGTCAAGCAACGAATGAAATAATTTCAGTCACTAAATGCTGTTATCCTACACTAGAAAGCACAAAGATGATAAGCCAAGTGATAGTATTATGGGCGGGCACAGAGGTCACAGAGAGCAAAAAGGACATGGCCCAACACCAAGGGGGACAGGATTTTGATGAGATATGATTAGAGGAGAGCCAAGGGGACTAGGATCAATACCTCAGGATGAAACTGTATAATGCCACGGTAGAAATGTATTGGAAATAAGCTAGGAAGATGCGGCTCATTTATACATGGGCTACTTCAGTCATAGTGGGCGTGGGATGAGTCAGGAACTAACAGGCAGACATTGGGGAATAAACTCCAACCCCAGTTAAGGATGGCAATCTTTTGACACTATCTAACCCATACTCTAAACACTTGATAATTGCCTGTTTACAGACCTCCTTTCACCACACCCATCAGGACCAAACTCAACTATCCCCATGTTAAGCAGAAGTAATTTCCGAGATATTCCTAATGAAGCTGTTCTAGACTCCATTTCCACGCGAAGGTGGCATAAGAAATCTGTAAAATTGTCTATATACATGTGTAACATTGTAAAATTGTCTACATACATGTGTAACACTATATGTCATTTTTCTCTTGTAGGCTCACACTTTTAGAGATGGAAAGTGAATGCAAAAGAATTGTTCTAACAAAAGGATTAGAGGAGTTGAGTTCCTATTATTTTAGAATGATTAAGTCCTTACTGCATAAGGATTTAAAACTGACTGAAAAAATGCGAGAAGAATATGACAGAATTAAGATTGCTGACTTAATGGAAGAAAAGTTCCGTGGTGATGCTGGTTTGGGAAAACTAATAAAAATTTGCCAAGATATACCAGCACTTCAACATATTGCTGAAATTCTTAAAGAAGAAAAGCTAAAAGGTAATTTGAAAGAGGGCATAAGCCCTCCCTGCCACAGTACCGTCAACTGTCCCCATCCTTGAATAGGATCCAACTTTGACTGCAGTTGATATATCCCTTTCCAAATTTGTGACTCAGTGTCCATGACAATGTTAATATCAGATGCCAACAAGTTAACAACTTAGGGTATTCTATTTCTAATGCAGATTGGTGTGTTTTGGAGGGTGTATTCGGGATGGAGTGAAAAAACAAAAGCCAGAGGAAGTTGATAGGAGACAGACTTCCAGACATTAGAAAGATTAGATAATGACAAAATGAAATTATTTAAATTGCTGTTTTTATTGAATATATGTACATTTAATCAATTAATGTACTAATTCAATTGATACCATTTAACCAACCATCATTCTTTGTAAAAAAAAAAAAAATCACAGTACTTGGCCAGGCACAGTGGCTCAAGCCTATAATCCCAGCACTTTGGGAGGCCAAGGTGAGAGGATTGCCTGAGCCCATGGGTTTGTGACCAGCCTGGACAACTTGGAGAGACCTCATCTCTACAATAAATCAAAAAATGTAGCCGGGTGCAGGTAGTGCGCCTATAGTTCTGGCTACTTGGAAGGCTGAGGAGGAAGGATTGCCTAAACCCAGCAGGTCGACGCTGGGGTGGCTGTGAGCGTGCCACTGCACTCGAGCCTGGGTGACAGAGTGAGACTCCAACCCAAAAAAAAAAAAATCACAGTTCTTAAATGTAAGCCTAGCTTTCATAAGTGTGAAGACTTTCCCTATTGTAAAATCATTGAATTAAACACACAAAACTTTTTTGAAAAGCCCAAGTTCCAAATCACCATACCTCACCTCACAAACTTATATCACATTTCCTTCCACTGGTTTCTGTAATTTGAAGAGATTATGTGAAGCACATCACCAAGCAGTCAGTTCTGTGAAAAGCTTATATTTTTAAAAGGAAATGATAAGAGAACAGGACTGGGAAAGGGTTGACTAAGGCATATGTGGGTCAGAGGACAGGAAGGATGTGCTCAGTGCACAGGGGAGAAGTGAGGAAAGTTCTGAAGAGCTTGAGGCAGTGCCTGTACCTGTATTGCTACTGTTGACCTCCTGGTAACCAGGCTCAGTTAACGCAGTGGAGGCAGGCAAAACACAGTTGAACTCTCAGGCAGGAGCTGAGAGCAAACAGTAGTGAAACGTTTTCAGCTGCCTGAGACCATTTGCTCAGGGTTTTATATGTTGTCTTTGTTTCTTCATTAGTTGTGAATAAATTTAAATGCATTCCAGCCAAAGAAGCAATCCCATCAAAGAAAAGGAAGCTGGAGGAAGTGAGTCCAGCTACACCTGAACCCACCACAAGCCACACTCTCACATCTAAAGAAGCAGAGAAGGCTTCTGGAGCTCAGGTAAGCTTGAGGAAGAAGAGCAGAATTCAAGTCCCAAAGAGTAGTCTCTGCTTTGGATCTTCCACTTCACCTCTCCCTCAGGCATGTGTCTTCATTAGTTTCCCCTCAACTTTCAGATTCACTGAATTGCATGATAATTGATCATCTTCCTTCTGCAAGGCAATGAGATGAACACTTTAATAAGTGCAATATAAATATATGTAATATAAATATGATATCTTCATCTCCTATAAAGAAGAAAGCTAATTTAAAATCAGATAGAAGAAGGCTTTGCCCATGTTCTCAAAAACCTACTTTTTATAATTCTAAGTCAGCACAGAGGCAATTAGAGAAATGATGTGTATAACTTTCTCTTTCTTTACTTAATGAAACCTTCTTGGCTGACTTCTTATAACTGGCCAGGAATGAGCAGTACCTTGTCAATTTGTCAAGAAACACATTGATAGATATAATAAATCTACTACCAAGTAATGAAAATGTACTCTACTTCATTTGACACTGAAAATGAATAACAGAAACATCAAATTACCTGTACAAAAGAAAAAATACAACCAAAAAAAAAGGCTGGAGCTAAAAGGTGTAAGGTGTTCAAGGAGCAGACTCAGCCTCCCTGTCCTGCAGGAGCCAGCATGTTCACAGCCATGGGCCACTCCCCACCTCCCCAAACCTCACCACTTCCAACCAAACCTTCCTCAGCTGAAATATACTCTTCTTGGTCCCCTTTTGCTTCATTTTCTCCAACTCACAAAGAGGAATCTGACTTCACCTCCTACTTAAAAATGATAGCATAATAGTTAATTAAATATATGATGATTCACTGCATTTTAATCTTTTGCTTCCACAAGAGACTTGGTAAACTTGACATTATCTGTGACTGCAGGAAGTTCTTTGTCCTGTGTTGTTCAGGGGAGAGAGAGAGGATGTAGGGTTCAGAACAGTGCAGATGGATACAGCAGTGGGTCCACTGTATACTCTCATTTTCTTTCACACTTCTCCCTGATCTCTAATCTATTGAAATTTCTTTTATACACACTATCCTCCTTTCCTCTTCAGGATTTTCACACACAGTATTTCTTTCATCTGGAAAACTCTTACCTGGGTCAACCCTGTCCACCCTCTGTGTCTCAACATTGATAATCTGTCCTCAGAGAATATCCTCTTAGAATCCTTATAACTTAAATGAAATCTTCAAGGTTCTCCCTTTGATAAGAATGTCTTTCTTTCTTTTCTACTATTTATGGCAACTGTGTTTATCTTTTCCACCTTACTCCGAATTTCAAGATTAGGGCTACTTTGGCAATCTGTGATCCACTCTATCCCTAAGCCTACTTCAGTGTCTGCCTTATAGGAGGCTCCTAATAAATACATTCATTGAATGAAAACCTGAAAACTAAGTCCTAAGATATGATCAGCACAGCTAGGAAAAGAACAAATAAGGGTTATCTGACTAAACAAAGAGGTGATATCTATTGTGAGGCCAAAGAATGTAAAAACAAACGGAAAAATGATGAACTAGAGTGGGGAGTTGAAGGCTTTGGGAAAACTTAGGTAGAAAGAGGACCATATACTAAGACCTGGAAATGAAAAGAAGTGGACTGTAAATTATAATTGGATGTTTCTGATAATACATATGATGTACTGTTCTCAAGTTTGACCAGGTGAGCCTTTGCTGTATACATGCATCAGGGGTAGTCTAATAACTAATTGAAACTCTAAAGAGCTTTATTCCAAAAGTGAGTGTTCTATATTCCTATGGCACACAATGAAGGGGTCTATGAGCAGACACAAGCAACAAAACCTCAACACCAGCCATAGTTGGAAAATGTTCTATATCTTTTTGTTAGTACTAGATTTTTTATCTTAATGCAAGATTATTTAAGGAAAAAACAAAGCTAAACGCAGACAACCAGTTAACCAAACTGAATATAATTAAATTTACCTAAATTTCAATATCCATTTAATGCCACAATTTTCCTTGTATACTTTTAGATTTCTTCCTATGTAAGTATATCCATAATTTTTTTGAAATTGGCATCATACAATGCATTGTTCAATTATGCCTCTCTGAGTAGTTGTCTATTTCCCTTCATGTAGGTTCTACATGCATGTGGCTTCTAGTTGGGTTCTTATCCCTGTTAATATTAATATTCTCATGAATGAGTTCAGTTCTACTATTACTTTCCTTTGTTAGGCTGAACTGGTCACACTGATGAGAAGTCAGATTCAATAAACTCCAGTAATCCATAGATGAGCACTTTATATTGAATCCCCTGTAAATCTACCCCAGAAGCTGCTGGTGTGTGAATGAGGCCCCTTAGGCCCCCAGCATTTTCCCTTATAGATTAAACAGCCTCCTCTCTATTGAAAGTGTTCTGCTGCAATTCAAGGATACCACAACAAGAAGATCTTCTTATAGAAGAAGATCGATAAAGAAAAAATGACTTTGATAACTTGGTCTCTCTTTACATGCTACCTCCTAGAGCCGTGACATTGAGAAATGCTAGTGTTGTGGGATTGACACTCTCCAGAGTGTCTCTAACTCAAATCTACTGAGATGACAGCATTCTTAGGCATTCAACCCACATGTGTGCTCACTACTGTAAAGGAATGGACTCTTAGGTAGAAACACTGTGACTTATATTCCCCAAATTTCCTTGTCTACAGTGGTGATCACTGAACACCCTTGATGTCTGTGGTTTGCAGTAGACATCACTTCCATTTTCAATGCATTCAATTTTATTTTGTCTATTTTTATACTGTGATACTTTAAAATAAAAAGTGTAAGACTTTCCATTATTTTATCCAAAATTTTATTTAAACCTGTTTCATGACAATATTCTTAGTAGTCACTGATTTTATGTTACTATTAAACTTTACTTCTTAAGTATTATATTGCTTAGAAAATGACTTCCTTCTTTTCACACATATGGACTCCTCTGTTACTTTCTCTTGTAACACCTGCCCAGGATCCTCTTTCCTGCTCTCACAAGCAATCTCTCTTTATCCTGGCCCCACACCTGATTATCTGTAAGGTTGCTGGGTCCCAATGCAATGGCTGAGATTACAGAGTAGTGGTTCTGTACTCACCAATAGATATTTTCCTTTGTTCTTCTCTATTATACACAGACTCGGAAATCACCCGCCAAATGTCAGATAGATGCCAGAAGCCATATTCTCCGACAGGGTCCAATGATAGTGGTGGTACTGAATACAACAGAACTATTTGAATATGAAGTCTCAGAAAATGAGAGAAAACAAATGTTCCATGCTACAGTGGCTACCAAGACACAATTATTCTACGTAAAAGTTTTAAACACCAAATTGAAGAGACAATTTACCCGAAAAAAGATCCTTATCATATCAAATTATTTTGAACATGGAAATCTCCTAGAGGTGAATGAAGACTCTTCTGTGTCTGAAGCTGCTTCTGACCAAAAGATTGAGGTTCCAAACAACATCATCAAAAGAGAAAAAGAAACTTCGATGATTGATATTCTTCACAAGCAAGCTTCAGGGACTATTGCATATGGGTTATTTACACTATGTAAGGTAAGTCCTAAAAATTATATTGTTTCTTTTCTCCACCAACACCTGAAATTAAAAGTCTTCATATGCTAAATGAAACTTTGCCTACTAACTGAACATTAGAATGATGAGTGGATAAAGTCTTCCTTAGAGATGAGACTGGGAATAGGGAATTTATTAATGTTCTCTCTCTTATGTTTTCCTTGTCAAAATATCACTCTAAATTCTTTAGAAAAACATTCAAAGACAAACCTTAAGACTTCTTAAGTTATGATAATATATCCTAAGCCACAACGATTAAGGGAAATCTGGGATCAAAATCAATACACACATACTGATAAAATTATATCTATGATTATTACCTCAATTGTAGCAATAATCACTTCATTATCATTTTGAATTAACTATTGGCCTTTGAGGCAGAGTTCTGGTTGTGATAATCAGAGAAATAATTGGATTGACTTTTCATGCCTGGAAAACAATTGCAGCCAACAGTTAGTACAATGCTCTGACCAAATGAATCTTATACATCAAAAACCGAGAAATATGAGTTAGAATTATAATTGAAACACCAACCAGTCTAAAATTGTAATTTAGATATGTAACAAAATAAAAAGCACAGAGTGGTGTGTCTCTTTTCAAATTCATAAAACTAGCTAGCATAAAATATTCAAACCCCCAAATCCATTGACTTCAGCTATCAGTCAAAGTATGTCTTACATAACCAACATCTCACAACACATATATTTACAATCCCTCATTTTACCTTCATTACTTTCTGTATACGCTCTTAAAGAGATGGTTCTTATAAACACAGTTCTAGAATGTATGCAATACACTTGGTGAACAAGAAACTGGAAAGTTTCAGTTTAAGCATCTGAGTATGGGAGAGGGCACAGAAACTGGAAGAGAGACTGAGAAATTGGGAAAGGTAGGATACTTGGAAAGTCAAGTAATCTAAACTCATAATTTCTTTATGTAAATAAAAGATCACAAGAGTGTTTTTTTCCCTACTGTGTCTCTGTCCAGATTTATAAAACCAGTTAGCATGAGACCTTCAAAATCATAAAACCACTTGTATCCTGCTATTGACTCAAGTAATTTCTTAGTGGCCAGATTACAACTCATTATATTTGTTTCATAAAACAACCTTATATGATCAGCATTACTTTCGATACACATTCTTAAAGAGATCATTCTTATAAGCACAGTTCTAAAATTCATTAATAATATTCTTGATAAGCAAAAAACTGAAAAGTTTCACCTTAAGCACTTGAGTTCATGAGGGGACACAGATCTTGGAAAATCTGTGTATCTGTAAATGGAGAATATAAGAAAGAGATTAGGAAATAAAGAAGGTAAGAATATGTAGAAGGTAAGAAAAATAATTAGAGAGTTATTGTAAACTTACTTTTTATTACAGATTCTTCATAGCATACTCAATGAATAGTGGTAGCAGATGTCCATTCTTTTGCACAGAGGAAGAAGCCAAAAATCCTACCAAGGATTTCAGATTTCTCTGTATCAAGTTGCTTTGGAAGCATAGCTGTCTGGCAAGTGAAAGCTGTAGAAGGTGGGGAAATAATTTATTGTTCTAGAACTGTCAGAGAAATACTCAGGACACAAAAGATTTGAACAGCAAGGATAGTGGAAGAAGGGCTCTCTGAGAAGACCTGGTCTAAGGTATATGTATGTCTGTACAGTACTATGAGTTGATGTCCTGCATCATTTTAATCTGTCACATGAGATTTTTTAATATGTGTGGTAGTTACCATGTTCTCAGGAACAAGATATTAATTTTCTGTTGCAGAAAACAGTAAATAAGAAGGACACCATCTATGGAATTCAGGATGCAACAGGAAATATGGATGTAGTGGGTAGAGGAACATGCCACAATATCCCTTGTGAAGTAGGAGATCAGCTTCAACTCTTCTGCTTTCGACTACGAAAAAAGAATCAGATGTCAAAACTGATGTCTGAAATGCATAGTTTCATAGAGGTAAGAATTAGATAGAGAAGTATTAGTTTTCCAAAGAGGAAAATTGTATGCTTTAGATTGGGGAAAATTGAATTTTGGGGTTTATTTTTACATATAGGGTCTAGCCGAAGGCATTCGAAAACAAATAATGCCCTTGTACTCACATTTAAATAGAGAAATGTATTAAAATACATTAGAAGAATGACATTCATCATATGATTCAAAAGGATATAAAACTCGTACTACACGAAAGAATATTTGAAGAAATTAGGAAGGAGGAAAACTAATTTCACATAGTAGTCAAAAGCCAGCACTTCAGAATAGCATAGACTTGGTCTACATCTGGCTCATTGGTTGCCTGATATTGGGAAAATAGTTTGAATGTTCCTCATAAGATTGGAAATATGAAAATTAAATGAGATAATGAATATACATTTCTTATTCCATTGTCTTGTATATTATGATAAATCAATATGCAGTGGGTATTTTTTTTTAGCAAGGCAAAAATCAGATATTGGAAAGACCTCTACACTGAGTAAATGTCACATACAAATACTCAAAAGTATGAAACAGCGTAGTGAGTTCTGTACAACTTTGGTATATGTGGAAAAGTACTGGAAATTGATGCAAGAGAGGTAAAAAGCAGATTTACAATGAGCTGTCTTTTGTTATGAAGACAAAAACGAGAGCTTCATTGTAAAAACAATCAGTAAGTAAATATTGAACGTTGTTACGCAGAAGAATCCCTGAACATTTTGCATGTCAGCAAAAAAATATTCTGATAAATTATCTGCAGGAATACATTAAAGAGAGGCAATGTTTGAAGGCAATGAGGTTTATTATAACTCAGTAACAAATAATTATATTCTCAGAAGTGAAAAGATGTTTTGCTTCCTTTACTTGAAAACCATTAAACAGAAAATTTAATATTTTCAGATAAAGAAAAAAACAAAGCAGAGAAATAACCCCACTGACATAAAGCTATCTCAGGAAAAGAGTCAGCTTACAGCATATTCAGAAGCCTACACAGCCCTAACTGGGAACCATCCCCAGCCTGCTCAGATGCTGCCAGTAACGCCATCCAAGGGTTTCTTCACCCAGGTACAATCTCCCGAGCCTAATTCCTCGATTCACCCTACCATAAATTAAAAGCATGACCAGAATATTCGAGAGCTTCCCCTTTAAGCACTGACTGTATACAATCTCCTTATGAAATTACGTCACTCATTAATTCACCAGATCATAGTTCTTTGTTATCTAAAATGTATGCATTCATGAAATGATGGCTGACCTTAATGTCTTGTGTTGGTGCAGCTGTTGAAAGGGGAGGGCGAAGTGACCACACAAGTAGAAATAAGGACAACTATGTGTTCAGACATTACATTTCACTTTCTTTCACCTCTTTCCTTTGCTTGTTTGGTAATATTTCTATATTTGTTTTCAAATTTCCAACTTCCTTCTCACATCACCTACCTCAAAATGCACTATTCCTTTGTTAGGAATCAGTTTTGCCCATCTTATCACCAGCAAAATCTCTTCAAATTTCAGGTGCCAGCTTAATTTCTTCCTCTGGCAAATCCTTGTTGACAAGATATCAGAAATGATGAGTCCTCCCATCCTGTCCTTTCTCAAGTCCTACTGTCGATAAGATTAAACAATCAATTTCACAGACATGAACAGAGGGGCTTATTTTACAAGGTGTCTCCCAGACCACCATGATTTGAGTTTTCCCTTAACAGGGTCAGCATAGCACATGATATATATGTGAACTACAGCAAATCTACAATCCCTGCGTAGAGCATGAAACAGCAATAAGAACTACAACCCAACTTTTTCAATGCTTAACTAGGTGTTAGTTCTAAAATGTTGTTCCTTATATACATCATCTCATTCATTCTCCATAACAGTCAGGAGAATACTATTCTCTGTCCCAATTCACATAAAAGAAAAATTAAGGTGTTCAGGATTAAAAATCTTCCTTAAATTTTCAAAGATGATGTTAGAGTTTGGATTTATAGTCAGCCTTATTGAAATCTAAAACCCGAGCAATTTATGATTACATGTGGTTTTATGTTAGGAACTGAGATATGCCATTATCAATAATTTTTAGAACAGCCTGTGCCATGTAAAGGGTTTGTAAGCATAGTCCAGGCTCTGGAAAACTTCTCATAAGAATTGTGGTGGCCAAGAGTGATTAGAGCATGTTTTTATAAAAAGACCACTCTCCAGGTATAAAATCCTCTCATCCTCCTCTCTAACAAAGAATTATATATATATATATATATATATATATAGAGAGAGAGAGAGAGAGAGAGAGAGAGAGAGAGAAAGAGAGAGAGAGAGAGAATATATATTTAATTGTATCCTTTTTAACAGGATTTTTTGCCAATTTTCTCTGGAATAATATACTATAAATATATATGGCATTTTTAATTGTATCCTTTTAATTAATTGTGTATATATATATTTTTATTGTATCCTTTTTAACATATCATGCTTCATCTCATGCTGAAAACCATTAACCAGAAAAAAATGTTCTATTTCCCTTCAGACAACCAAAGGCACAATCACAAACACTTGTGACTTCAAAGAGATAAAACTATCCCCAGAGCAGAGTCTGCAACCTGTGGTAATCAACCCACTTCCATCTGCGTTCCAGCTCATGTTTCTTCAGTCAAACCCACAAACCTCACCTGGCAGTTTCTTAATCAAGGTACTATCTTTCATCTGCTAGTTCTTGTGCTTCACAATAACCTAATGACATGGATAATCAGATCTTGAAAGGCCATCTCATTGAATCCCTACTAACTGACATCTATTTGATTACATTTCTCATCATTAATCAAGTATATTCATTGAGATCCTACTAAAGATCCTAGATTCTTTGTCTTTTGCTATTTTCAAGGCTATGCTCATGTAATTATTCTTGACTCAAGAGTATTATTATCTTTTGTTGGTCCAAGTGTGGAGAGAGATGTGGGGAAATATCCAGATGAAGGAAGATGAATACAAGAATGTGTTCACCATTGATGTTCCAGTTTCCTCTCACCCTTTCACTTTGTTCATGACCACACTTCAGGTTTTAGCTTAAGCAACACATTCTCTTTTCCAAATCAGGAGCTTTGATGTGGACTGTTCCTTTGCTGATAACTTTCTCTGGTCTCTTCTCTGTCCCAGCTATCCCCAAGTGACAGCCCATATCCCTTCCCATGGATTTCAGAATAGATCAGATCTATTTTAGAGTAGATCAGATCCTCCCACTGTTGGTTTGCTCAGGTTCTTTTTTTTTTTTTTAATGTGCTTTCCCAAATCTCTTTCCTTTTCCTTATAGCATTCAAACAAATAGGATGGAGGGGTGATTTTCTTCCTTTCTAGACCATAATTTCAGATGGTAGGTACTCTATACCAGGGAAATAGGAAACAAGGGCAAAAGTCTGTTCATGTTATGTGCATCAACCCTCATCCCAGTCTTTTCTCTGCCATATGACTCCTGAAGGCTCCTTCACTCAGGGATTAGAAGCCTTTATCTATAGTGAAAGGGTAGGAAAGTTGAAGGAAAAGCAAGATAATTAAATCACTATTTTCTATAATTATTTTTCATCCCAAGCCTAGTGGCAGACACCTCCACCCTGGAAAACAGGCTTCCTATATACAAAGGTTCCCAATTTTGCATTTTGTTTTTGCTGTTGTAGTTTTTAGTTAGTTTTGCTAAACCACATCTCCCTCATAGTTATCTGATGAATGCAGCTATCAATCTCTGCCCTTTTGGAGTTTTGGCCCTAGCTCTTGCCCAGATTGCAATCTTAGATACTTATTCTCTCTACCACATCAATGACTTAATTGTACACCTACAGACGACTATGCTTCTCTCAGTCATATTTCTTCTTTATTATTTTAATTTTTAAGATTTTTCTCATATTTCTTGAAAAGGAATATGTGAAAATCTCTAAATCTCACCTGCAAAAATATAGATCATTACCCTTGCTACCACTGTACAAATGATTGTGCTATACATGAACTTCTCTGGAGCACAGGAATCCCAGGAGGATCTTATGTCTTCAAGGCGTCATACACTTAAACACACCATGCAGCCATTTATTCTTAGGTATCCAGCTAGCACCTGTAAAACCAGTGTCTGCCTAACTACCTTCCTGATGACTCACTACATGAACAGGAATGTCTTATTCCTTGTATTGCAAGTTTTACGAAAGATTTTGTCTATGATATAGGTCCTACATGCATAAGGATGAATAACCATAAGCAACCTATTTTCTGCCTTGATATCTTCTATCATGTACACCTCAAGCCAAAATCACAAATTAGCATGAATCAGGAGCAGGGAAAGCAGGCGAGATAATTGCTCTGAAAAAAAATGTGTTAGTTAGTGGTTTAAAGTATTTAATTAAATATTATATTATTCTCATTCAAATTCCTCTGTTGTAATGGGACTATTTTTGTTTAACTGAGTTTGAGAAGATAATACCTCAAGATGCTCTTGCCAATAAGTAGCAGAAGTGAATAGAGAAGATTGCTTAATAAAACCCTTTCCATACCACCTTGACCTAGGGTTTCCATCAACAAGGTAACCAGAGAGTTGAGACAACAGAGAATCAGAGCAGACATACAAATCCCTACAGAGACAGTGTAATACAATGACATAAATGATAGTTGTGTGTTTTAGGCATTTACAGGGTGCTGGTTCTGAAACCTGTGTTCTTTATAAATGGTATCACATTCCTTCTTCATAACACAGTCATGAAGATGTTATTCCCAGCCTAACTTTACATAAAAGACTGATATACATAGAGTTTTAAAATATTCCCCAGGTTGACAAAGATAGTGAGTACGCAGAATGTAAATTATGTTTTCTCATTTGTTCTTCCATACACTACCATGATGATGCTATTGTTAGTCACATTTCACATTTTCAAGCACTGAGGAGATTAGACTTAAAAATTTGACTTAAAATAACAACAGTTTTTGGTCTTAGAGCCAAGATTCAAATCCAGACTTATTGAACTCTAAAATTTTATTCATCTATTGCTCCAGAGTCAGAATGTAGATGTTAACTTTTTTTTTTTTTGAGTTGGAGTCTCACTCTGTTGCCCAGACTAGAGTGCAGTGGTATTCTCATGGCCACCGCAGCCTCCATCTTCTGGGCTCAGCCTTCCAAGTAGCTGGAACTACAGGTGCGTGCCACCACGCCTGGCTAATTTTTTTATTTATCGTAGAGATAAGGTCTCGCCAAGTTGCCCAGGCTGGCCTTGAACCCCTGAGCTCAGGCAATCCTCTTGTCTCCACCTCCCAAAGTGCTGGGATTACAGGCATTAGGCACCGTGCCTGGCTGATGTTAATATTTCTGTAATTTTTTGTGTATATTTAAAAATTGGACACTGTTATAGTTTGGGTTTCTTTTATAATATAGATTCTGAAAGAGTTCTCATGAGAAGTTATGCACCTGGGAGTCACTATCTCATCCTACCTTTTATCCTGCCATGTTAAGACCCATATGTTGATCTGTAGCCAATAATCCGATGTCTATAATAGCTTCAGTGAATCAGATGCCTATACCTTCAACAGGCATATAGAAGCTAAAGCAAATTGGATCACTGTTCAGTAAGCTAGTGCCTCATCCAAGTGCCAACTGCACTGTGACATGCTGCTTCCTGTACCATGCACACCAATTGAAAATAGGCCTCCTGTGTATGGAGTTCTTCATTTTTCTTTTTTTTTTTTGTCCTTCTTGTTGTTGTAATTGACTGGTCAGTTCTGATAATTGATATTTCTATGGACACTTTCTAAGAGTTGTATATGGTGGATGGAGCTATTAATTTAGCCTTTTGCCATCTTGCTTTAGAGAGTTAGATGATGTCCATGCCCAGACATGATCAGCTCAGATCCTTCTCTCTGCTATTTCAAAGAGAAAATTGGACTACTCAAGACACTCAATTTTCTGATGTATAATTGCCTGATGGAAACTGGGTAACTCTTTCAAAGCTCCCAATTACCTATATGTGTGACACACCAGTTTCTGCAGCCATGGGAATCATTGCTCTGTGCCCAAAGACTCTAGGACAAAGGATCTTAGAAAGAGGCACATGTCTGCATGGCTGCCTACAATTCAGCACACCATGCATCATTTCTGCTTTGATGCCCAGGCTAAATGTGGTCTCATCACTCACTCTAAGATTCACCAGATAAGCAGGAAAGTCTCACCCTTAATAATCATGGATTTTGCTTATGATATCGGTTCATTGTGCTTTTGGAGTCAAAATCTGAAGAAGAAAGAAGCATGATCTTCTTCATGACTCATGTAAAGCATACGTAGAGCACTGATGTCATAAATCATGATTAAGGATGGAAATAGGGAGAAATTATTTTGAGGAAAATAATCATCTACTTTGTTACAGGATTATCAAACCAAAGCTAAGATTTTAGGCATCCAAGTTTTGCTGAAGTAATGGGAACATTTGTTTTAAGTTACTTTGAAAAGATAATAACTCAAGATGCTCTTATCAATGATATGAGGCTGCCACATATCAGAAGGGACTAAAGCTTCTTTAGTATTCTTCTGTCTCCTTAATCAGGGATTTCCTACAGCTGGGTCAACATGAAGCATAAAATAGCTGTGAATACGGCATACATTAAAAACCTTGCACAGACCATAAAATAACAATGAAAATAATGATTTTTATGCTTATTGGATGCCAGACTATACAAATGTGCTTATTACTAAACTAGTCTTCATTGCTTCCCATGAGGATGCAAATTTTAGCACATTTCACATGTGAGAATCAAAGGGGTTAAGAATCTCCTAAGTTAATATAATTAGTGTTAGAGGTAGGATTCATATCCAGCTTTAGTCAACTAAAAGACTTTGGTTCTTATGGAAACATGTTTCTTCCTGTGAGGGGGAATATATATTAAAAATTCACTAACACATCCATAAATATGCAAATATATATTGTTCAATTTTTCATTTGTTTTCATAACCAGACTCTTCAAGATTTCTAAAATGGAATGAGGTCAATGAGGGGACTAAAAGTAGGTGTTCTCTCCAGGAAGTCATAATCAACAAGCAGTAGGTTTTATAGCCACCCTTTTCAATATCTTTAAGGACAAGAGGAATAAATTGTACATATATATATATGTTACATATATAATATATTATGTCTATATTAGAGATGGTTCTCACTCTGTTGCCCAGTTGGAGTACTATCATAGCTCACTGTAACCTCAAACAACTGGGCTCAAGCTATGCCCCAGCCTCCTATGTAGTTGAGATTACAGGTGTGCACCACTCGGTCAGGCTGCCATTTAAAAAAAATGTGTAGTAATACTGTATCACCTTATTGTCCAGGTTGGTCTTGAGCTCTTGACCTCAAGCAATCCTCCTGTCTTAGCCTCCTGAGTAACTGGAATTACAAGCTTGGACCACTGTGCCCAGCATAGATTGCTCTTAAGGGCTTTCATTAGTAACATTAAAGAGTCACACATGATTTTCCAGACACTCTTTATCCTTACTTTAACAAGGTATAGCAAGACAGTTACTGGGAATATCCTAGGGGAATCTGGAATAGTTCTGATTACTGTAGAGAGTCCTGAAAGTTTCTGGATACCTAGTGTAAACCACATGAGAAACTGAATCCTGACTGGAACTGTGCTTTCAGAGAGAGCTTCTAGTAGAGTGAAGATCAGCTAAGCCCAAATGGGGAAATGCCTGTCCTGGGACCAGAAGAACAAATGACACGAAGCTATTTATGTATTTGCTTGATGAGAACGGCTTCCATCAGTTTGACTAATGTTCTTCCAATACTTGCTACCCTTATAACCTGGGAAAGTCATTTAGCAAAAATAATGCCAGAAGTGCTTGACCACATTGGCCTAGACAGGTTTTCAACCTCAACAGAGCCAGGACCCAATCACACACCTACAGTAGTAATAGGCTATAACAGTGCTTTGTGAATGTGAAGGTGAAAAAGTTGGAATGTCTACATTTATGATCTTCCTCCATAAAAATACCAGAGAGATGACAGTATGAAAAACATTTAAAATTAAATTTTAAAAAGTCAAACAAATATATATGTCTACATAGACAAGAGTATATTAGGCTTCATCTCCTACTGAAAATCATGAACCAGAAAACAATCTTTTTCTGAAAACATGGAGACCAGAATTACCCTAATTTTTGATTGCAATAAACTGTCTCCTCAAGACTGAAGTCTGCATCTACAAACTTCAGGTGTCACAAAACCACCAAGAATGAGCCATCCTCAGACTTCACAGAAAATTCCACAAACCCCATCCATCAGTTTATCAGCCAAAGTACCAGCTTCCTGTGCCATTTTTTTGTGCCTCATCAAAGACATAGATGCAATGGAAGCCATTGCTAAGAAAGTACAAATTAGTACAAACATTTTGAAAACCAATGAGGCACTATCTCAAAATTTAAGATATGCATACTTTACAAACCCTGTAATTTCAATTGTGCATGTGAATATAAACAGAAAATATTAAAATATTCACAGCAACATCATGTGAATTAGCAGAATCTTGGAAGAGCCCATGTCCAGTGACAAAAGGACAGTGAATAATTTATACAATATTATGTTGAATTGAAATTAAATAACTTCAGATATAATGTCACAAATGCATCTTAGGCATATAATAATCAGAAAAAAGCAAATCCAAGTAAATTTTAAATAAAATAATGACATTTTTGTAAGCCCTAAAACTAATAAGACAAAACATAATAATGCTTTGGAATAAATAATTTGTGTGGTTAAAAACCTTTTTTAAAGCACGACATTCATGGTAATACATGATTATTCTTAACTCTGGGAGCTAAATAGGACAGACAATAGGTTCAGAGAGAAGCATGCAGGTAATCCTTCCTTTCTCAAATTGTGTTTTCAGATCTGTTTATGGTACAAATTATGTAGTTTTAAATATTAAACAATATTTAAATATTAAACAAACAAATTTTATATCATATCAAAAGAAGGCACTCCTGTCATAAGTAAGCATTTTTAATAAAGTGATTTCCTTCTCACCTTGATCCCCTGCAGTATCTATCAACAAAGTCAACATAAAGCATGAAATTTTTGTGAAGCAGGCAGAAATTAAATCCTGAAAAGACTATGAACTAACAATGTCAATAATTAATTATATTTCTGCTCCTTGACTCTAATTTATGTATATTATATAAATTATTCTTCATTACAACACAATATATATGCTATTATTCATCTCACTTCCAAATGAGAGTAATTTTGGGAAAATCTTCCTTCCAGTGTGGGAGGACAGTTTTTAAATTGTCTGTAGTACATGTAGACATATGTGTATGTAAATATTTCAGAAAAGTCTGTGTTGGGTTTCAGTTTGTTTAATAGCTTGATTTCTGCAGCCTTCCACTCATAAAGAAGACACATGAGAGTGGTCAGAGGTTGTTCTCATCAGAAGCACAGTGCAGCAGCTGGCTTCTCCGGCCCCTCTCATCCATCAGTTTTTCCATTAATGCTACAAAAAAATTAAATTACTGAAATTCAGAAGTGAAAAGAGTGTGGCAAATTGAGATAGTTTGTAAATTGTTGGAAATGGGCTTTCACCATTATAATCCATGGTAATCAAAATATATGGTTTTACAAACAATCTCTGTTCTCACTTGAAGAAAATATTAAAAAATCCCAGAGACAGAAATTCCCTGGGAGGAACCTGGAACATCTGTCATTATGGTGGAGCATCTCGATGGATTCTGGTTGACTCACATGGACAACAAAGGCAGCATAATCCCGTCTCTGGAATTGTGGCTTTTAGGTAATCCTTGCAGCAAGGCAAAGATCAGTTCATCCCAAAAAGATGTAAAGCTGAATGCACTAGAATCTGAAGAACAGGTGGCAGACACTAAGTTTGTTCATTTGTTTGAGAAGAAATGGTTATTTATACACATTCGTCAGTTTGACTGACTTTATGCTGAGATTTGCTATGCTTATCATCAGGGAGCATTATCTACCCAAAAATAACCCCAAGAAATATACTTAACCAAGAATCTAAGCCCAATAAAACTCCAATCATCTGAATATTGACCTTTTTAGGCCAATGACTATAATACTGGTTTCTGTGTGTGCTGAAATATGGGTTAAGAAAACTAAATTTATACCAGTAGCCAGAGAAATCAACAGACAGAACATCCTATAAAAATGTATTTTGAAAATATATATATATATGTATATATATTTATACACACACACACACACATATATATATTATATTCAACTCATATAGGAAAACATTAAACAGAAAAAATATTACTTTTTGCCATAAAATGAAAGACTAAATCAACCAAATTTGTGACTCCAGAAGGATGAAGCCCTCCCAGGAGCAATGCCATCCTCTGCAAACATCGGAAACAGCACAGCAACTGCAGCCCATCCTCAGACTTTTCTGATACTTCAAAGTACACCACCCAGCAGTTCCTTAAACAAGGTACCACCTGTCTATTCCCATTTCTTGTGCCTCTATAAAACATAATTGTAGGTGTGATCAGAATCTTGTAAGAAATTCTCATCCAATCTCTGACTATATATAATTTTATGATTTTACTACATCTCTCATTCATTTAACAGTATAGAATTGACATGTCCATGGACTCTAAGTCCTTTACTACTCACAAGGTATGCATTCAAAAAGGTTATTATTTCTCATTTATCCAAATATAGGGTATGTGGGGAAGTATCCAAACAAGGAGAAGGAAAAAAAAAAAAAAAAAAAAAAAAAAAACAGTATTTTTATAGCTTCCATTCCAGTTTCCTTTTACAACTTTCCACCATGACTCATGACCATCCTTCAGGATTGGTGATCACAGTGACACTTCCTTTGTTTAGAATTTTATCCTCTCCTCTCTTCATTCGCCCCAGTAGAATTCTATGCCAACCAAAATCTTTTCCTCAGGCAAACTTCACTGATAGCCACCTCCTGCAATAGAACACACCATGCAAAGGTTTTCTGAACACATCCTTTTTTTTCTTTACAACACTTATCTAATAATTTAATGTTTTTTAATCTTACTAGAAAGAAAGTTGAGATTATAGGTTTCCTGTCCAGGAGAACAGCAAATAAGGGTGCAAAAATGAGGTGATGCCTGTGTGTTCAAATCAAATCCGAGCTTGCCTGTTTGGCCATGATTTGACCAGTGATCATCTTCACTTAGGCACAGAAGACTGCTATCTACAGTGAATGGGAGCCAACAGAGTGAAAGGCCAGAGGAGCAGTGTGCCATTCATCTTTTATCTAGATTCTCCCAAGGCCCAAGCTGCACTCTGACTCAGGCTGCAGTACCCTCAACCACCCCACATGTACTAGGTAAAGTCAGGCTATCTGTCTACAGAGGATCTCAATTTGTGGTAGATTTTTAGTTTGTTTTTGTTTTTGCTGCTGCTGATAGGGCCAAAAATTCCATTTTCCTCAATCAATTCTGCAGCCTGTAACTTTTGCCTATATTGCCTTGGGTGATCACGTATAGTGCCTATGCCTACTCATTAACAGTTCAGATCCATTTTTTTGTCTGCTACTTCAAAGATATAAGTAGCCATGCCTGGACAATTCTAATTTGAAGGGGACATGTGATGCTTTCTTAGGTAAAACCTTTCTAAATAAGCAATATAGCCATTTCTATAGTCATAGGAGTTAGTCTGCTGCACTTAAACCTTCCTTAACCCAGGAATCCCAGCCAGGGTCATATATCTCCTACACTTAAACACCCCATGCAGCCATATCTTCCTTAGTGTCAAGCCATGTCCATAGGAGGCTTGAAAAATATGTCTGACCACTCTCTACATGGTTCATTCGCTCTGCAGGAAGGCTTTATTTGTACTCATCATAAGCTTTCTCAAAAATTTTGTGAGTGATATGGATTCTTCATGCTTTTGATTTGAAAACCAGAAACGTAACACTGCTACATTTGATGTCTTCTGCCATCTCTTCCCCAAAATAGCACTGAAATGGTTTGAAATATGATTAAGGCTAATATCTATTTTTTCCTGATTTGCAGATCACTACAGAGGTCATATCAAGGCAGGACAAAAGGCAACCTGGACAGGAATTGACGCTCACAAGTGTAAACTCATTTTTTCACTCCTGTCTTGTCTTTCCCTTGAAAATGGTACCTGTAATCTAAATCTCTTGCCTAATAGGGAAGAAAGACAGAGATTTATTATTGTTGTAATAAATGCTATAAAGAAATAGAAAAGGAACCTGTGAAGGAAAACAATGAAAAGTTCTAACAATTCTGGGAGGGAGGCATCAGTGAGGACTTGCTGCATGGTAATTATCCCAGTATTATTATACAAGTGTGTTCATCTCTTACATTCTGGGTTCTCTTCACTCCTTTTCCTTTTTGCTCACTTATCCTTCATGAGGGTGTAGTTTCAGGATCCAAGATCTTAACCACATCAGTGTTTTGACACTTCCTTTGATTGATATCAAATGTTCCCTTCTCAGTACTGCTCCAAATATCCTCAACCATGAGGTGCCAGCCTAAATCTATTTTTTGAGCAAGTTCTCACTGATGCCTCCCTCCTCTATTAGTCACATCTTCCCTTCGACTGCCTTCACAGGTACTTTTTCTATTTCTTTATAGCTTGTATCACAACTATAATAAATCTATGTCTTTCTTCCCTACTAGGTAAGAACTGTAGATTATAGGTACCCTTTTTCAGGAGAACACAAGATGGAGGAGGAAAAGTAAGCTTGCACTTGTGTACATCAGCTTCTGTGCAGCTTGTCTTTGTCTTGCCCTGATATGACTCCCGCAGTTACCTGCAATTCAGGCTTGTAAAGCCTACACCAAAAATAAATGGGTGGGAAAATATTGACTGGAAGCAACTAGAGGAATAGGAAAAGCCAGCATTTGCATCACTGGTCTCCAATGTGGTTTCTCATCCAAGTCCTAAGGTGTTCTGGAACCCAAGCTGCAGCCTCCAGCACTGCTCCACATACATCAGATGAGGACAGGATTTCTCCACAGAAAAAAAGTGTTTCTTGTTGTTAGTTCTGAAAATCCATATTTCCCCATAGTGTCTCCTTGTTGTTTTGGGGAAGAGCTAGCTGTCTGAACCTGTTGCCATCTTGGCACTAGTGGCCCCAGGTAGAGCCCTTGTTGAGTCATTGAAATCTCAGGCCCACAGTCTCTCTGTTACACCAGCACACATGGACATGTCAAGACAGCTCTCCTCTTTTCATGACGCTGGCTAGGAAGTGATACTTACCTGCCTAAATACGTAAAATGATCGTTTCTCTTTCCATTCCTCTGCTCTGAAACCACCTTGGAGTACAGGATCCAAGTCAGGCTCTTCTGCCTAAACACAGGATGGAGTCATTTCCTCTCTGGAGTCCAGCCATAGTCACAGAAAGCCTGGAAAAATGGGGCCTGACCATTCTGTCTGTGATTCACTGTGCAAGCAGGAAAGCCTTGCTATTATTCACCCAGTGTTTCCCAAATACTTTCTTTACAAGAAGTTCCTTTTTGATTTGGAGATTCAGAGCCAGAAACAGACTATTATCTTTGATTTAAGCTGTTATGTGTCCCTAAAGCAAGCAGCACAATGGCATGATTCATGAACTTGGTAGGCTGGTGGAGGATTTACTCTGAAGAGGGCAATTTGCTTTCACGTTGAAAATATCTAAACAAAAATTTCAGCATCGAGGTTCTGCTATTTTGATGACAGTATAAGATTTAGCTTATTTTTAAACAACAGAGTCTCAAGCAATCTTGTCAATGAAATTACACTATTGTACATGGCAGGCCAGAAGAAAGGGGCCTCTGTTAAATTGTGCTTCCTGTATCACCTCCATAAAAGGTTTCCATTGACAGTGGCATCATAAAGCGTGAAATAGCTATTCTTTGGAGCAGACAGACAAACCCCTATAGACCATGAAAAAATGGCAATAAAGATATTTGTTTATTATTTACTAAGTTGAGTACTCTAAAACACTTTCTTTATGTAAATTGCATCATTTATTCTTTATAACACCATATGGCAGTATTTCACATATGAGAAAACTGAGGTACATAGAAGTAAAAATCTCCCTCAAAGTCACACAGATAGTATTAGAGTCAAAATTCAAATCTAGCCTTACTGAACTTTAAAACTTAAACATTTGTGGACATAGGTTGGATCCACAGTAGGTGTGGAAATGTCTGCAAATCATTTTTAAACAATTTTGAACAGATAGTGTTATGTTTGGGGTTTCTCTCCATAGCCTTGGTTCTGGTAGTGATCAGAGACTGTACTAATCAAGAATCTTACTCCAGATGAGGACACTTGAAGCAGTTATTTTGTATACCTATCAGCAATTGGCACATAAAAAATTAGATTATGAGACACCAAAACTGGTAAAAAGCTATGCCAAATTGACCAGATATGATGAATATTTAGTATACTTGAATTAAGATTGCTAAAGACAGTCAAGGTGTGTGATTTTAGGTATTCCCCAACCTTACTGGAAAAGTGTATAAAAATGTCGCAAATGGTATTGCTTTAGGTGGAACATTGAATTGGTCTGAATAAGGCTAAAACTGCTGAAAGATTCTGGGTACCTGATCCACACTACAGATGTCACAAAATCATGACAGAAGGCTGTGAATTTGAGATAATTTTTCTTATGGTTATGATCACGGCACCCAAAAGAACGGAGACCCACCTGTGTTTCCAATGTGCAGAAAGGCACATGATAAGAACTGGTTTGTATATTTGCTTTATAAGAAAAGCATGGTTAAAATTGTTCATTAGTGTAGCCAACTTTGTTGTAAGCCATGCTTTCCCCCTCACGAAAACCCCTAAAAGTTGTACCTGACTAAATGATTTAAGTCAGTTTTACAGTACCTGTAGAGTAAATATTGCATCTCACACACTGAAATTTTATCATCTGAGTGAGTTTTATCATTTACAAAAGAAGTTATAATTCTGGTTGGGATGGGAGCAAACTAGGTAATGTATATATCTAAATATGTGCTGTCATTCATCCTGCAACTCAGGAGAAAATTTGCAGGGTGAAGATTCATTTAACAAAGAAAAAAAGTGAAAAGAAAAGATGTGTTTCATCTGAGTTTTAAAATCATTAACTAGGAAAAGATAACACAAGTCTATTTTCCTTCAGAAAAATGAGGGCACAATCACCCAAATGAATGACTGCCTCAAGATGCAAGTACCAAAGGGAGAAAGTACACTTCCAGGACCATCCCTGACCATCCCACATCCAATTAAAAGCGATCTCCAACCTCCTCGTATGCCTCCAACAAATCCAAACAGCAGCTCCTTAACCAAGGTACCAGCTCCCCGTTTCGAATAATTTCTCCTCCCAACAAGATAATGACAAGCATTAACAGAGCCTTGAAAGAGCTCCTTAGCAATCTCCTACTATACACAGTGCTTATTTAATGAAATAATTCAATTATTTGAGGTCCAGTTCTGACAATTATTATGCCTTCCTCTGTTAGGATAATCTTTGACCAGCAGACACCTGGTCATCTCTATTCCATAAGGGGCATAGTTGGTCGTTTGTTCAATTTTATTTTTGTGTTTTTACTTTTTTTTTAATTTTTTTAAATTATGGTATTATGGGGTACAGTTAGGGGTTAGGCATACAAAAATGCTTCGTTCAGGCACCCATGATGATAAGAGGTGTCTCCCCATCCCCAGACAGATATTTATCATCATTAATCCCATCGCCCTCCTCCCCCATATTTTCCCACCACCCTCAGTCATTTTCTTGTGGTAGTACGTTGGATGTTCAAGGTCTACTATATGAGTGAGAACATGTGATACTTAGTTTTTTGTTTCTGTGAGAGGTCATTCATATTATGGACTCTAATTCCATCCAGGTTGCTGCGAAATTCATGATTTCGTTCTTTCTTATGGCTGCGTAGTATTCCATTGTGTATATGTACCACATTTTTTTAATCCCGTCCTCTTTTGATGGGCAGCATGGTTGCTTCCAGGTTCTTGCTATTGTGAACAATGCTGCGATAAACATATGTGTGCAGGTATCTTTTTTATAGAGTGATTTGTGTTCTTCAGGGTATATTCCCAGTAGGGGGATGGCGGGGTCATATGGGAGGTTGATATTTAGAGCTTTTAGGAATCGCCACACTGCTTTCCACAGAGGTTGCACTAGTTTACACTCCCACCAACAGTGTAGAAGTGTTCCCTTTTCGCCACACCCTCTCCAGCAACTGTTATTTGGCTTCAAACTTTTATTCTACAGCTTCCTCAGCCCTCTCAGCCTTCATAGAATTGAAGATAGTTGAGGCTCTGAATTAGGCTTTTGCTTAAGGAAATATTGTGACTGGTTTGCATCTTTTGTCCAAACCACAAAAACTGTATCCATATTAGAAATAGGCTGCTTTTTCTTTCTTATCATTTGTCTGTTCACTGGAATAGCACTTTTAATTTCCTTCAGGAAACTTTTCTTTGCATTCACAACTTGGCTAACTGTTTGGAGAAAGAAGCTGAGCATTTTGCCTGTCTTGACTTTCAACATGCCTTTTTCACTAAGCTTAATCATTTCTAGTTTTTTTAATTTAAAGTGAAAGACTTATGACTTTTTCTTTCACTTGAAAACTAGCAGTCATTGTAGAGTTATTAATTGACTTAATTTCAATATTACTATGTCCTAAAGAATAGACAGACCCAAGAAGAAAAAGAGGGAATGGCTGAAGGAACAGCCAGAATATGAACATTTATCAATTTAGTTCACCATCTTGTGTGGCCATGGTTTGTGCTGCCCAAAATCAATTAAAATAGTAATATCAAAGATTACTGATCACAGATGACCATAACAGATATAATAATAATGAAAAATGGAAATATTATGAGCATCACCAAAATAAGATACAGAGACATGAAGTAAGCACATACTGTTTAAAAAAATGGTGCTGATAAACTTGCCTAACATAGAGTTGTTCCAAACATTCAATTTGTAAAAAATGCAACATCTGTGAAGCACAATAAAATTAAACATAATAAAATTAGGCACGCTTGTATTAGGTATAATAATACTACTTTATGCTCTAATGACTATATGCAGTTTATCAAGATTTTCACATGTATTGTTTTTTATTTTGAACACACACTTAAAACTATAATTCCATTTCAGTGTTGGATTACTGGATTTCTGTCAAACATTTAAAACTATTTTTACACAGTTTTTACATCCTGTGAGTCAGAAACTATTCCTCCCCCATAAATTGTTCAGTCAAATAGAATCTTTTTTCTCTTCTGACACTTTTTGAAAATGTGAAGAGAAGCTGTATTTTGTAACAAACAGGATTAGAAAAATAAAAAAATAGATGCAATAAACCTAGCAATAAGGCAAAAAAAAAAAGCCATAAGTAGCAAATTCAACAGGAAAGTGTTTTCTGACCTATGGGAAGAAAACAAAACTTCATTATTGTTAAGCAAATAATTTTAGTTTATTTTCCTCCTAATAAGCTTTAAGTAGTTTATAGAGCAATTACAGAAATCTAATTTTTATGTGTATGTGTATGTGTGTGTGTGTGTGTGTGTGTGTGTGTGTATACATATATACAAATTATATAAACATAATATGTGTGTATACAAATTATCTTAGCAAGTGGACCTAACTACTGATCTTTTACTTCCCAATGTAGCAAGGTCAACCCTAAATTACTGTCAAGAAGCTGGAATGATTTTAGGGATGATGACTTCTAGCTAGCAAGTGAAATGCAAGCCATAATAAATTCATTACCTGAAAGGAAAAAAATTTTAAATATGAATTTGATCTAAAATATCCATGATTTTATAAACAAAATTCTCAGGAATACTAATAACTAACAATTATTGAACACTTACTACATGTCAAGAAGCATTCTTAGCGCTTAGCATATATTAACACACTTAACGCACTACCATCTACATGAAGTAGGTAATATATTAACCTTAATATATGGATTCATTCACTTATTCTTTGAACAAATATTTATCAATCAATTGTATACCAGATGCTATACAGGATTCTGAGGATGCCACAATAAGCCTTCCTTCATAGGAGGCAAACAATGTGTGTGTAAAATATATAGTATAGCAGATGCTGGTAAGTGCTTGGAAAAAAAATTAAAGCTAAGAAGGCTGACAGGAAGTGTGAGGAAAGGGGATGGGGGTTGTTGCTTTTAATAAGAAAAATATGGTTCTGAGCAGTAAATTAACTCTTCCAAAGCCACACAGCTAATTATTGCCGAAGTCACACAAAATAATTGTTAATATGTCATTTTTGAGACAAAAGCAAGATTTGAAATCCAGACCTATCATTTAAGATTTTCTTAAAGCGTAAAGAAAATTATTCACACATTCATTTAAGTGTAGCTCTATACTTGTCATTTATGCTTCACTTTTTTCCTATTACATAAATTGTAGCTTTGTTTAAAAATAATTTTATGTACATATTTGGAAAGTATTCTCTCAACTTTTAAATAGCTTATATTCTACACTGTAATAATTTACCCATGGAATGAAATATGCCAAAATGGTAACAATGTTTGCCTCTGGGCATTGTTAGTCTAACTGACATTTTCTTCCTGTTTTCTGTACTATTCAAAAATTTTTTACAATGAGTATGTGTGACTTTTATAATTAAGAAAAATAAACCACAAAGCTTTTATATCTTTCTTTAAATTTTAAAGTTATTGTATATAGTTCAAAGTTGGGTGCCATATATTTATTGAGATCAAATATGCTATAGAATGAATATTTGAAATTATACAATAACTATATCTTAGAAGGAAAATGAGGGAAAAATCAATTGTATAGCTCCTTTTTCCTAGTTTCGAAAAAGATTTGAAAGACTATAAAACAATTATACATTAGCTATATATCACACTTTTTCATATTCTTAAAGTTCAATGAGCTGTAAAGAACGTGGCCAGTTGAGTTTAAAAAATTGTATATAGTACTAGTCATCATGAATAATGGAAAAATGATTGAGACAAATCTCCCTTGCTTAAGAAGCTTCCAGACTAGTTGAAGAGAGGATAGAGCATTTATAAGGGGATCAGGTAGCATTCAAGCAGAGTTGAAAAATACATTTTCTCAATTTCCATAATGTTAGTCAAATCGAACTCCTGTCAAGGTACTTGAACAAAAAAATTTGAGTAAGAGTTAAACTACCTCATATAGGAAGCTATTGAAGAGATTGATGAGCCGGCTCGGTGGCTCAGCCTGTAATCCCGCGCCTTTGGGAGGCTGAGGTGAGTGGATTGCCTGAGCCCGCGGGTTCGAGACCCGCCTGGGCAAGCGAGACCTCACCTTTACAATAAATCAAAAAGTCAGCCGGGTGTGGTAGCGCGTGCCTGTAGTTCCAGCTACTCGGAAGGCCGAGGCGGAAGGATCGCCGGAGCCCAGCGGGTCGAGGCTGCGGTGGCCGGGAGCGGCCGCTGTACTCCAGTCTGGGCGACGGAGTGTGACTCCAACTCAAAAAAAAAATTAAAAAATTAAAAAAATAAAGAGATTGATGAGCATTACTTACATTCCTACATATATATTTTATATAGCATTATTATACTATTAGCAGTAAAAAAGATATATAAAAAGATATATATATATCATAATATATATATATGAGATGAGGTTTAGAGAGGACTTGTGTTGATTTTCATCTACCCCAACAACTCTATTACAATTAAAAAGAAAATCATAATTGCTTAGTACAATCATAAAAATTTAATGGATACATATAATTCCTGAAAAAACATGTAAATCCAAGTCTGCTATTATGTAATTTGTAAAAGAGGATTAAAAATTTTTCAGCTGTCTCAGTATATAAGACTATTAAGACACTGGTAAAAAGTAATTTGAAATAGCTCATGAACACTTAAAGCTAAAAATACAAATTCTCAGTATATAAGTGTATTCCCTTTGGTGGTATCATAAAATGTCTGACTTTTTAAATCTTTATTTCTTAACTTAGTTTAGACTGTCTATTGTGTTTCTCAGTAAAGAATAAAATTAAAATAAAGGGGCCTCTTACTTATTCCCTATGTGAAATACAAAAATATGATAAATCAGTATGAGATGCACCATTTTGTACCAAACCATTAGCTAATCTGATCTGATACTATTACTTATCTTCCAGCATAAATATAAATGTGAATTAGAAAATGTTATTAAGGTTAAGAAAATAAAATTTAAAGTATCTGTCTAGGAAAAAAAATTATTGAGACTAGCAAATGATTGGCCACAAGCTAGGGAAAACGTATGTGTAAGTCAAGCACGGCTCATAGGTAAAGTTTTCCTCTAATGACTCAATTATCATGTAAGGGTAGATTTCTTTGTACCTCAGATTACAGTCCTGTACACTTCAGGAAATTAGCTATCTTGACATAAATTTCAGAACTAGATATTTTATTCAACAAGAGACAATAAAATTTTGCTTTTTTGTGGACTCTGTGCACAGTTTCTTCCCTTTAACACTGGAGTTAATGTTCAGAAAAGCCTTAGAATGATGCTGTTTAAGCAACAGACGACCATTTCTCATGTGGAATTGAAGCATGAAAAAGAAGACCCGCTTTTAGCGAAAATGGAAAGAAAATCATTTAAAGGAAAGTGGGATTTTTGGAATAGCAAATAATAACATAAGCTTACTGCTAAGTAGTTAATAGCACAATGATTCTGAAAAATATGAAGCAGTGTATCTTAGTTTTGATTCAAAAAAGAAAGTGGTAGAAATCTGGAATAGGGGACACTATGTTCATAATATAAATATGATTGGTAAAAGATATCTAGAGTAGTAAACAGAATGCCATTACTAATACAACTAAAAATATCCTGATAAAATCCCTTATCTTATTTTATTAATAATAAAAATTGTAATTGTAATTATATTCCAATATCTTACGGTAATAAATCTTTACTAACAATTTTGGTATTTGAGTTTTATATATATAGGTGTGTGTGTGTGTGTGTGTGTGTGTGTGTGTGTGTGTATGCCCCAAAATGTATACACATTTTAAGATATATTATCTAAATATTACTTTTTAAGTTGAATTAAATTATGGCAGCAATGTGCAGTATGATGTTTGCTCAACCATGTTTCCACCATTTTCTTTGACTGCCCTTCCTGTAGCATGGTGACATTCATTTGATTAACATCATCTTTTGAGCAAATGTCATGCTTAAAATGTGTATACATATTTTTGGCACTCCCATATATATCCATGAATATTCACATGAATATACATAACCCAAAAGTGACATTTTAAAAAATAAAATAACTAAAAATAGAATTTAAGAAAATAAATTGATTAGTATATAAAAGATAAGTTCTTCAAAGAGAAGTTGAATATGTATCAAACATTGAGGAAAAAATCTTGAAACCTTAGTTTTATTGTCTCAGAAACAATTTGAGCTACTTTTTTAAAGCATGCAAGCCAGAGAAACTCTTTGGGACAAAATTAAACCCTTGTGTAAAGCATCAGATATCTGAACTCATATTTATAAATCAGGCTTTTTGAGTAATAAACTTTTCAAACAATCCATCATTTTAATTGGAATTCTGAACTTACAATGAACTATTAGTTTCTTAGAGAAAGGAAAAAAAGTATATTCAATCTCTGAATCTTAAAGTTAGCAGCTAATAATTTTTCAAACCTTAATAAATTCTAAAGTACAAAACCAGTTCTACTTAGCCTTAGTCTTAAATTTACTAAGTATATTTACTGTTACACATTTACTGTTAGAATTGACTACTGTCTAAATTAGTGAACAATCAATGTAGGTGTTTTAAATTCTGCTGCAAATTTGAAAAATATTTTACATCATATTTTACTATAAGAGGCTTTATCTACTGCTCCAAGATATTTTGACTTTATTCTGTAGTTCAGGGGTCCCCAACTCCCAGGGCACAGACCAGTACTAGTCATGGCCTGTCAGCAACTGGCTGCACAGCCGGAGGTGAGTGGCTGGTGAGTGAAGCTTCATCTCTATTTATAGCCTCCCCCCATCACTTGCATTACCACCTGAGCTCCACTTCCTGTCAGATCAGCATTGAAAAGCCTGCTTTCATTTCCTACATCCAATCTTTGTGAAGTAGGGTTTTCTGCAGTGACCAACCAAAATAAGATTATGGAATATACTGGACATAAACAACACATTTTGTGTGTCGCTGTCTCCCATCACCCCCAGATGGGACTGTCTAGTTGCAGGAAAACAAGCTCAGGGGTGAGTTGTATAATTATTTGATTATATATTACAATGTAATAATATTAGAAATAAAGTGCACAATAAATGTAATGTACTTCAATCTTCCTGAAACCATTCTCCTCTCTCCCATCTGTGGAAAAATTGTTTTCCATGAAGCTAGTCCCTGATGCTAAAAAGGTTGGGGACTGCTGATGTAGGTGATGGAGTGCTGCATAATCTAGTGTGTGTTTTAGAAGAGAAGGGAATGAATAGAGAGGAAAGAGAGGCCACCAGCTGAGTGGTTCCAGCAGTAGACTGTGAAAGGAAAGATGAAGATTTAAGCAATGGATGAAAATGTGAAAGTAGATGCATTTCTAAGGCAGAAAAATGAACTGAATGTGAGAGATGGGGAGGATTCTGTGATAGTGCTGGGGTGATTGCATTAGCTTCCTTTAATTTGGAACTTTAACTCATTTTTTCTTTTGCTTTCTTGATTTTAATATTTTTTGAAGACTACAGAGAAATTATTTTGTGGAATCTCTATTGGTTTGAGTTTGTCTGGTATCCCCTCATGATGAGATTCAGATTATATATTCTTGGCAAGAATACCACCATAAACATTTTCATCAAAAGGTTTCAACTAAGTGAAGAGGCCTACCGAACCATAAACATTTATAAACCCACACTTAAAAACACAATTTGTCCTTTTTGCTTTTTAAAAAATGTTTAGAATGCTGAAATGTTTTTAAAAGAAAGTTAATAGCATCACATTTTTAAAACAGAAAGTAATAAGGAGAAAAAAATGGTAAAAAATAGTTACAGAGAATATAGAATGTGTCTAGAGTAATAAGTAAACAATAATCAAAATCAACAGAATTAGGGAGATGAGGAAATCTTTTTCATGCAGAAATGATCTGAGATATATTTATTGATAAAGCAACTTTTCAACTAATTTCAAAAGATGGCTGTAATTTCAATTGAGAATACATGGAAGGATACTCCAGAAAAAGAAAGAAGTACAAGAACCATAGTGCAGAGGCGGAAATTGAAAGGCTGTGTTTGTTCAGTGGGGAAGGATACAATTGTTCTAGTATAGGCATGTGCCTGCACCAACGCTGGTGACAGAAATGGCTCGGGTATCTATGTTGGAGCCATGTCTTTAAGGAGCTGAAAGGCCAGGCAAAAAAGAATGGGTTTCATTTGAAAGACCATGAAATTTCATTGACTAGTTCTGCGCAGGCCCAGTGAACCACCCCTCTGAGGCAACGCACAGCTCAGATAGGAAGAAAGGAAAATGATGCTTCTACGTGGTTTGTTTCTGTTGTATTGCTTGCATTGTATGTTTTGCCTTTCTAGTAACTCTACTATTGTATCACTACTCTTCCTTTTAGGTTTCTTCTTTTTAGTTTAATAAGCCAAAAATTCAAAACCATTGGTTTGGTAATATTAAAAAATGGAAGTGTTAAGATTCTTCAAGAAAGAATTATCAGTTTTTCCTATTATTTGACAATGAAGAAAATATGAGAAAATAAGCCAAGAGAGAGCTGTTGGTTAATAGTAATTCAGGTGCTGACAGCAAACCAGAGTGCCTGGTCCAGAGGTAGAAAAAGAGCCAGGAGAAGTGCTACAGTCCTAGAAACTGGCGAACATTCTCCCTTAAAGGGAGGACTACCACACTCAATAGTAAAGCAGAAATGTTAGCTGATTTTATGTAAATTTGAGATCAGATTATTTGTATTACATATAAACAATGCTGTATGAAACCTAATGGAAGGATCAGGAGGAGAACATTAAGTAAAGAATCAAATATAATAAAGAAATGACAGACAAAGGAAGAAATGTCATCAAAATGATTATAAAACACACAGAAAAGGAGAACTATATCTGGATTTGTATTATTCCCAACTTGAGAACTAAGGAGGTAGGAAATGTAGTTTTTTTTAATTCCTCAAAAAAAAATAAAATACTCAGAAAAAACCACGAACTATTGTATCTTTTAAAAAAACTTTTTTAATATTAAAAACTTTTCTCTCAAGTCTTAATTATAAAATATATTTCTCTTTTATTATACTTTATAAAATTTCCTCTGATTTTTCTTTGTCTTATATGACTATATTAGAACATTTAATTCTTTCCATGACTTCCCTGGCATTTTTATTAGTTTTTATAGTATGTTTCTGAATCATAAGTTTGTCTTATTCTTTGTATAATTTTTCTAGGGAATGTAGTAGAAAAGGGATAGTAAACATCCTATTCCATATCCTTTGTTCTATTCCACCCTTCTTTTTTAACACTAATCTCAATGTTGAAAACCAGAATACCTATTCAACATGAATGGCAACACAAAACATAAAGTAATTTAGCAGAGGACTTCAGCAAATTTATTACTGTATAGATTATGGCAATTAGTTCCAATTTTGTCAAGGCATACAATCCATACATAAAGTTATTTTTCCAGTACATGGTTGGAAATATACCTACATTCTAATATATTTCATTCAGATAAATATATCATATTTTAACACACTTTTTCAAAAAACATGATTATATTTTCAAGTGGTACATCTAAGTTACTCTAAGAAATCAGAGTCCAAAACTTGAATGTGGGAAGGTGAGCCTAGTAGTGTCTTCAAAATAGTGCTTTGTTATCTATAAAGTGTGAACTATTCATCTATCAAATATAAATAGAAATATAATTTGAAGATGTAGCAGTATACCATTTTCATATTCACCCAAAGATACTCATCACAAAATGAAATAACTAAAACAACCAAAAGGTATTTCTTCAACACTTTTATGTAATAATAACATCATAACTAAAGTGGCAAAAACAACATGAGTTCTTTGAGGAAATAGAAATCATGAGTGTGAGGGACCACTTAAAATTTTGTCGACAATCTTCAGTGCTCCTCTGTCTTAGGGGAGAAAAGTAGCATAAGATTACTTGTACTTTATATGCACTTTATTGTAATATTTTTTCATAATTTTCCAATTGTAAATTTTTTTCTTTTCACTCCCCCAAAATATTAATGTACTTGAAGAATACTAAAAAAGAAAAGGAGAGAGAGAGAGCAAGATTAAAAGAAACTCGATAACTTTCAGTTCAAAAATTGTGGAGCATAGTTAGTATTTTCCCTTTTTACTCTTGGAAGTCATCCCAACACATAACCAATGAAAAACAATTATGTAAACGTTCTATTTAGTGAAAATGGAAAAGAGTGAATTTCTAGAGCCCAAGATAAATGGAATGTTCCTAAAACAGTGGTGATTGAATATAAAGGTGAGCAGGAGGAAACAGAAAATAAACCTTGAAGAAATAATCCAGAAGCTGCAGATATAGGAAAAAAAAAGATATGGAAAAGAGATATAGAATAAATACCTTCCTCTAAGGCTAGGGGCACTTGCTTTGTTTTCACTGTAGAGAGTTTGCAAAGATTG
>CAUYQG010043699.1:0-37053 GCA_963574415.1 Tarsius wallacei | reverse complement strand
CTCTACAATAAATCAAAAATTAGCTGGCATGGTGGTATGTGCCTGTAGTTCCAGCTACTTGGAAGGCTGAGGCAGAAGTATCGCCTGAGCCTAGCAGGTGGAGGCTGAGGTGGCTATAAGCGTGCCATTGCACTCCAGTGTGGGCCACAGAGTGAGAGTCCAACTCAAAAAAATAAAAAACAAGAAGACTTGGATCACAATAAAATATCCTATCATCACTATGTGGTACAGTCTTCCCTGACCTATTTCTGATCTCATTTCTTATTCTATCATCCTACCCATCAGAATGCTTATGAAATGTATAGCTGTACATACATTCACAAAGGTTGCAGTGCATTCTGTTAAAGAAAAGAAAATCCAAATTCCCCCGTGCTTTCAGGGTTTTTCTTTTTTTTTTTTTTATGTGCCGGACGTAGTGGCACATACCCCATGGTTCCAGCTATTTGGAAGGCTGAGGTGGGCAACAGAGTGAGACTCTGACTCAAAAAAAAAAAAAAGAAAAGAAAAAAAATGTGGTTCTGATTTTTTTGGCAACTGTATGTATTAGACACATTTCTCCTGGGCATATTGCAAGGGTGCCTCCTTAAAATATGTACACCAGGTCACCTTCTAGTTCAGGATATACTTTAATACATGTTTTTCTTCAGAGGTGACTTTTCAGTTATATAAACAAGCAGTTGAAAGATGACCAAATAATCTTGGGAGATTAAAAGAAGACTTTGCTTCATCATTAACACAGTGAGTCTCTTGCTGTCCTAATCTGTTGGGTTCCCATCTTCCAGTAGTAATAGTTTAGACAGCAAGAGATAGCACCTTACCTAAATCATGTGGTACTTGAGTTGAGGACAGCTAATAGCTAGGGTTCAGATAACAAAGACATTATCCAGTTGATACCTAACTCTATTTGATTTGGAATTTAAGGAATATTCCCGTATAGTCTACACACTGCAAAAATGTCAGGTAAGTTAGGGAGTTTCCAGCACCAGCAGCGAGGCTTCTCGGTGCTTCTCTTGTTAAAGCTAAGAAAGTGCTTAGTAGCACAATGAGTGTAGTACTGAATGCCCAGAAACTACCACAAAGCCAAAACCAATGTTCAGTGTGTGGTGCCCAAGAGGTAGGCACAGACTTTTCAGTTTCTACCACAGACATACCACAGACTGCCATCAAGTAGCACAGTGGAGGTTTTTTAACTGTGTCTAACTCAGAATATGCACGTTAAGAAAAATAAAACCGGCCTGGCTCGGTGGCTAAGCCTGTAATCCCAGCACTTTGGGAGGCCAAGGCGAGTGGACTGCCTGAGCCTGAGGGTCCAAGACTAGCCCAGGCAACTTGGTAAGACCTTGTCTCTATAATAAACAAAAATTAGCCAGGCACAGTAGTTTGTGCCTGTGGTTCTGGCTGCTTGGAAAGCTGAAGTGGAAGGATCGCCGGAGCCCAGCAGGTCGACGCTGGGGTGGCCATCAGCAAGCCACTGCAAGCTGGAAGGACTGGGAAGGGAGAGGTAGAGAGAGATTTGTCAAAGGATAGAAAATTACCACTAGACAGGAAGAGTAAGTTCCAGTGTTCTATACCACCATAGTTCGACTACAGTTAACAATAATATATTATACGGTTTACAATAGCTAGGAGGATAGTGAATGTTTCCAGCACAAAGAGACAGATGATCAATGTCTGAGATGACAGATATGCTAATTACCCTGATCTGATCATTATACATTATATGTATTAAAACATCACTATGTACCCTATTAATATGTACAATTATTATTTGTCAATTTAAAAAATATTAAGGCTTATAATGTTCAGATCTTAATTTAAAACTTAAATTCACAAGTTTTAAGCATTATAATCATCTGCAGAACCCTGAGAGAAAATACCCTCACCATTCAGCTTGTTTTCTTTGCTCTGCCAACTCATGGAGCCGCCGAAGGGCCTTTTCCTGTTTCTTCTCATCCTTGCGGGATCTTGAAGAGACATTTCGAGCAAACTCCCTTTGCTTGAGATCTTTTAATCTCTGGGTTAAGAGAAAGAAAGGAACAGAGGGTAGGTGGTTTAGAGTCATGCGGGGCTGTGCAAGCAAAGCCTTGAATATTTACCCTCAGCCAGTGGTTACAGTACTAGTGTGGACACATTGTTATAGTCTCTTATGGTAACTGAAACACACTAGCTGATTACTCTGGGCATAACACTAGCAGTATCTGCATTTCTAATTAGGACGGCATATCATTTGCTATATTAGGCAAAATAAAATGATTCCAAAAGCAACAAGCAAATTTTAGAACACTAGGAGGAAAGAAAAGGGACTATTTAATCGCCTGCTCTTCCAGGATGCAAAACTAGACAAACGACATGAGATAAAACTGTAATAACACAAGCCAAAGAGAACAGAAAGGGGTTAGGCTAGTACAAAAAGTTACCCAGGTGGAAAAATCTTTAAAAGCAATGTACAGCTTACATGGGGGGGGGGTGAGGGGGGAAGGTATCTGGGTCAGAATTAATAGAAAGCATACTTTAATTTCACCCCACAAAGGTGTTATTATTTCTTTTCAGCATGAACAGGTTTCCTGTATCTACTCAACAAGCCCAAGAGGTCTTCCAGTGCTGGCGTGCTCTGAGCTCACCAGTCTGACCACATTCACCTGGTCAGCCTGCTGAGAGTCACACGTGCAGCTTTTCATTCCTTCATGGCCCTGAGAGGAAGGAACATCCAGGGGACGAGGAGGGAGGACAGAGATGAGTCAAAGATTTTATTACTTAAAATACAGATGACAGAATGGGTCTTTTCTTCTCAGAAGCTACTGTATAATTTTCCTTAAAACAAAAGAAACAACCAAAAATGAACAGTGCCATGAAAGTGGTGACAGAGTCCAGACATATCTATCTGCAATGAAGACAGAACTCAAATTATTTTCAACACAATGTAGAAAACAAAACATGTACATTAGCAATGCTTTCACAACAGCACTGGGAAAAGGAATCCAGCCCAATATAAAGTGGACATTGCTTTGTGGGAAGGCATGATGTTCAACAGACAGAGGAATTTTCTTACCTAATATTTATGAAATGTGTTTTGAATCTTTTTAAATTTGGAGGGGGGAAGGGTAGAAAGACACACACAAAAAAGATATACAGCTAAAGACACTCATAGAAAAACTCACTCTTGTGATCTGGGCTCCCAAATTAGAAGGATTTGCTTTCAATACATCAGCTGAAAATGTCACATCACAAAGAAAAAAAAGTAAAAAATAAAACAAGAGTGGAAGAGAAAAAAAAAATAAAGCAAGCATTACTACACAAGCTCTCTCAATGAATCCATCAACTATTATACTGAACAATCAGGGACAAAGCCGGCAAGCCTAGGAGGGTGGGGAGGAGGGAAGCCCCTATACGACATGTACATGTGCGCGCACACAGAATACAGACATTCCGCCTAGGCCATGGAGCTATCTTTTTTTTTTTTTTTTTGAGTCGGAGTTGCACTCTCTCACCCAGGCTGGAGTGCAGTGGCATGTTCATGGCCACTGCAGCCTTGACCTGTTGGGCTCAGGTGATCCTTCTGCCTCAGCTTTCCAAGTAGCTGGAATCACAGGTGTGTGCCACCACACCTGGCTAATTTTTTTTTTTTTTTGTAGAGATGAGGTCTCACCATGTTGCTCAGGCTAGTCTCAAGCTCCTGAGCTCAGGTAATCCTCTCGCCTCCGCTTCCCAAAGTGCTGGGATTACAGGCATGAACCATTGCACCTGGCTCTATTTCTTCCAGAAGTGATTACAGAACTTTGCTCTAAAAGCAGTTAGTCTTGTTTTCATTAACTTTTATTCTGGGGAAGTTCAAGTAACCAACAGCCGGCAAAACTTACTGAGGCTGGCTGCCCACAATTGAAGTTTTTTATAAAACCGCTACAAGATGATCAACTATCTCAAGTAACTAAGAATTCCAACTTTCCCCTTCTGAGGGGAAGGGGCAGATGGGAAGGGCCCACAGTGCCTGTTGTGTGATTATTATAGGTCACACACCTATTTTTTTGTTGTCCCCAAACACTTACCAAGCTCTCTGGCCGAGATTTAAACAGAATGTATGTTTTCCTAATATCTGCCATCTTCTCCCAAGCCACCTCATAAGCCTAGAAAATCTCCCCATGCCCAGACATTTCCTCCCCTCTTACAGATATTTCATTACTTTTACAGTTTTAAAACTACAAGACACTGTCCAAAAAAGCAATTCTTTCTTTTTTTTTCCTTTGAGTTGGGGCCACACTCTGTTGCCCAGGCTGGAGTACAATGGTAACATCCCAGCACACCGTAGCCTCAACCTCCTGGACTCTGGTGATCCTTCTACCTCAGCCTCTGTGTAATGGACTATAGCACATGCCACCATGCCCAGCTAATTTTTTGATTTTTCTTTTTTTTTGAGTTGGAGTCTCACTTTGTCGCCCAGGCTGGAATGCAGTGGCATGCTCATGGCCACTCCTGCGTCGACCTGCTGGGCTCTGGTGATCCTTCCACCTCAGCCTTCCAAATAGCTGGAACTACAGGCACGTGCTACCATGCCCAGCTAATTTTCTATTTTTATTGTAGAGATGAGGTCTTACCAAGTTGCCCAGGCTGATCTCGAACCCGCAGGCTCAGGTAATCCAATTGCCTCGGCCTCCCAAAGTGTTGGGATTATAGGCTTAGCCACTGAGCCCAGATGATTTTCTTTTTTTTTTTGGTACATATGAGGTCTCACAATGTTGCCTAGGTTGGTATCAAACTCCTGGAGTCAAGCAATCCTCCTGCCTCAGCCTCCCCAAATGCTGAAATTACAGGCATGAGCCACCTTGCCTGGCTGGAACTCCATTAAAGTCTGGTGTCTCCAGGCTAAGTCAGACAGAGGGTTTTCCAGTCACTCAGCAGCTGCTGGGCATTTCCTTGAAGTTGGAGGAATAGGACCACACCCACTTCATCCTCAGGGTAACCTACCTCAAATTCCTGCCATGGCCATATAGTTGGAGGATGATACAGAAGAACATGGATGATGTCAATAAAACAAATCCAAATTGTTGGCCCCTCTGGGCAACCCTATTCTAGTACTCTTTAGGGGTTAGCAAACATTCTCACATTACCTAACACGTTTTAGAGCCAAGCCTGGGGTCTCAAATGTAGAACTAGAAATCCCAGAATTCCCACCCCATCCTTAAGAGACAGGGCTCAGCAAGATGTTAGTTGTTGTTGTTGTTGTTTTAAAAAATGAGGTCTTGCTGTGTTGCCCAGGCTGCAATGCAGTGATTATGTGCGACCCCACTACAGGCTGTTCTGTCTCACCACTCCTTAGGCATCCTGGTGGTCCCCGCTCGTAGGAGGTCACCTTATTGATGTCTAACTTAGTGTGGACACCTGACGGCATAGCACACTATAGTCCGGAACTCCTCAGCTCAAGTGATCCTCAGCCTCAGCATTCCAAGAAATTGGAACTACAGGCTCATGCCATGTCTGCCCAAGACATCCGTTTCAAGGGTCACATTTTCCTTTACCTAGAATGAATGTCTAACTGCAAGTCTCCTGCTTACTCAAGGGCCAACTGAATTCCCCTCACAAAGTCTCTACTGACCCTTCATAAGAAGAAAGCAGTCTTCTTCCTCAAGTGCCCCAGGAGCTCTGTCACAGAACCCATCGCTGGCGGCTGTTATGTTGTGCTCTTTGACCAGTCATTCTTGTCTTCTGGAAAGGCAGCATGTGTGAAGCGTCAGTCAGGAAGACCCGGGCTCAAAATCATTCATTACTAGTCAGGGGACTTTGTCTCTCTGAGCTTCAGCTCCCTCATGAAAAAACAGGGCAACCCACCCACAGATTTACAAGATTAAATGTCACAATAAATGTAAAGCATTTAATAAATACCAACTGCTTAACACTGCCCTCCCTTGTGTGTGGGGTGGGGACTGTGGCTATCTTCATAATCGGTCCTGTAGAGCACAAACAGTACTGAGTCCACATAAGGCATCAGGTAATGTCCAGTTAATCATTTGGCTTAAACATTAGATCCTTCCCCCAAACAAACTCTTCTATCATTTTCAGGTAAGGCTGATATAAAATATTCTCAAATCTCTACCAGAAACATATTCTAGTTATGTAATATGGTCTTCCTAGACATCACTCTCAGATAGTAAGGAAGGTTCAGAGAAACAAGCCTGAAATTTAAACCCCTTACTCTGGACAGAATTGGGCCAAATGGCAAAAAATATACTGATCAGAAACTTCTCAATCAGAAACTTGAGATCTAGATCAGAAACTTACCTATCTAAAAGGTAAATTGTATGAAGGTACAAGGCTGTTGGTGGGTACACTTAAAGCCCAGGCTTCTTCACCATCTACAATCAACCATGTAACCAAAAGCTACTTGTAGCCCCTAAGACTTCTGAAAGAACAAAAGGCCGGGTGCAGTGGCTCAAGCCTGTAATCCCAGCACTTTGGGAGGCCGAGGTGAGAGAACTGCCTGAGCTCAGGGGTTTGAGACCAGCTTGGGCAACTTGGTAAGACCTTGTCTCTACAATAAATCAAAAACTAAGCCGGGTGTGGTACTGTGCCTATAGTTCCAGCTACTTAGAAGGTTGAGATGGAAAGTTCACCTGAGCCCAGCAGGTCGAGACTGTGATGGCCACCAGTGTGCCACTGCACTTCAGCTTGGATGACAGAGTGAGACTCCAACTCAAAAAAAAAAAAAAAAAAAAAAGGAAAAAAAATATCTGCTTTAAAAAATAAATCTCTATGTCTTAAAAAAAAAAAGTACAAGGTCGTATTCGGAGTCATGTTTTCCAAAATTAGGTCAGGCTCATTTGCCCCTGAATGCCCATATGAAAGTCTTTGAATTGGCTGGGCACGGTGGCTCAAGCCTGTAATCCCAGCACTTTGGAAGGCCAAGGCAAGTGGATTGCCTGAGTTCGCAGGTTTGAGACCAGCCTGGGCAACTTGGCGAGAACTCGTCTCAACAACAACAACAACAACAACAACAACAACAACAAAATTAGCCGGCTATGGTAGAAGACGCCTGTAGTTCCAGCTACTTGGAAGGCTGAGGCAGAAGGATCGCTGGAGCCCAGCAGATTGATGCTGGAGTGGCCGTGAGTGTGCCACTGTACTCCAGCCTGTGCGACAGAGTGACTCCAACTCAAAAAAAGAGGAAAAAAACAAAGTCTTTGAACTGTACTTTTCTTTTACGATCTAAGGAGGAACACAACTTCTTCAAGTGAGACTAGAGGAACATGTTACCTATCAGGGAAGAGACGAAACTCATATAAGACCAAAAATTGCAAGTATGTCATCAATCTCTTGTCAAAGGCTGAGCAAATTCTATACCATTCACAAAAATTCCAGTTAGACTCCAAACTGAGGACAGTCTAATCTGAATGATTTAATTATCCATGTAAGCTAACTCAAAAGCTGTAATCATGACCTTACTGTTGAAAGTTATAAAGTATGCGTCCTAAAGAGCTGCTAATAAATTAGCTTATTTTATAGAACTACTAAAGTTTACTAACAAAAATTTAAGGCACTTAACACATTTTTGAGAAGTATACTGATTCATAGAATGGAGATAAAAGCCTACTCAAAATGAAAGAATTTGGAGATCCTGTTTTCCTGAAAAGTCAGTATTTTTTTTTTCCAAAAAAGCATCCATCTGCAGCATAGTACAGGATGCAAGGAATAATTCTCTCAGGTCCCCAATCACACAACAGCTGGGATTTCCATTACATGTTCCAAAGACCAGCAGACAGGAAAGACCAGTACTTGGAATACTATCCATGTTAACTGTGGCTCTTTGGGTTAAAGACCATTCCAGATGGAAACAATATTCCAGTTCTTATTTGTTTGCTTACTTACTTACTTATTTGTTTTTTGAGTCACAGTCTCACTCTGTCACCCACGGCTCAGGCGATCCTTCCGTCCTAGCCTCTTGAGTAGCTGGAACTACAGATGCACGCCACCACACCCAGCTTATTTTAAAAATTTTTCTGTAGAAATGAGGTCTTGTTATGTTGCCCAAAGCTAGTCTCAAACTCCTAGGCTCAAGTAATCCAATTGCCTCAGCCTCCCAAAGTGCTAGGATTATAGGCATAAGCTACCACGCCCAGCCAACATTTCAGTTCTTAAAACAGTTTATATAGTATTAAGTTGGCAAAAAATGTTTTACTCTGGACACAAACTCCTGCTTGACTAACTCTGAACAGATTAAGCCAAACAAATGAGAATCAGGTAAATCTGAATGTGGGTAATAAATCTGTGGAAAAGGCTCTCCCCAATAGCCCCCTACTTCTCCTTAAATGCACACTTCGTAAGAAGAAACATTCACTGTGGCAATCAGGCTTTGGAGAAGAAGACCCTTGAAGAGGCACTCAAGAAAGACGGCCCCTTTCTGTAGAGGTTAGAACTTTTATGACTGTCAGTAGTGAGAAGTAGCTCATTGTGCCTGAGCTGGGAATGAATGAGACCGATGTTTCCGCACACAGTTTTGCCTCTCAAAGGAAGATAACATAAGGGTTTGAGTCTAAAAAAATATATATTTTTGGTATCTTTTGGTACTACACTTCTATCAAAACAAAACTTGATACCAGGGGTTTATATTTGATTCAGCATCCTTTACTAGGATTGAGTCTGATCATTATTTTTCTCAAGTATTTCAAATCTATTAACTAAATTTAAAGAATAAAAACCATTGTTCCTATGTGAACGGAGTTTCAGGCATCAGAAAATAGGCATAATTTAAGGCAGAGTACTTCCTACTGCCCCTAAAAATTCTAAGTTCTATATTTACTCAGCTCTGAAAAGAAAACCTGAATTTATCTCTTTAGGGTCAGAAGACTACCCATGGTGTTTTCTGCTCTAGCCAGAGAGCACTGCCCCTTCCCAGCAGGGCTGAGGCTTAGTCTTCCATTGTAGCTAACTCTGCAATGCACACACTGTTGTCTGTAGCACAAAAAAGATGCTCAATCAATGTTTCCCAAACAGGTGTAAGTTTTAAAATGAGCTGATGGAAATACCCACCCACACACCCACTCTTACACACACACACACACACACACACACACACAGGCATTATTTGTTAGTTACGAAGAAAGAACTAGAGTAAAGGAGTGACTATTTGTACCTCAACCTCTACTTCTAGCTAAGGATAATCTGGCCTTCTCTGAACCCCAAGCACTCCTTGCCTTCTCATGTCAACGACCCTGTACCCCCAAGCCACGGCCTCTTCTCCTTACTGTTTTTTGCCTTCCTCTCATAACAAAACATGCCTGTGGGTCTCTTGTCCCCTAATACTGAAATGCTCATGCTGTAGCAGTTGCTGGCCAGGCCACTCCAATCCATGTTCCAGCGCTTCATGCTTCTGCACAAGACACTCCAGGATATCACCATGTGGTGAGTGAGGGAAAAGAGCAAGAGAGAATACACAAAGCCTCAGCATTCTACTTCCCAGGGAAGGAAGAGAATGGTTAGGAAACTCCAAGCTACTTGACATTCAATATAAATTCTTTCTTTTAGCATATAAATATGAGTAAGTGATTAAATTTAATTTTATTCAGTAACAGAGAAAAATAGATTCTAATACCAATTACAGATAGTGAAAAAATGAGAGAAAAAGAGAAATTAAAATTCTTTTTTGCTGGGTAAGAGTAGGACTAATTGGTCATTATGGCACTACTTACTTAACTCTTTATGCCCAATTACTCTGCAGCACAATGACTAACTAACATCAGCAGGTGGACATCAAGTTAATTTTTCTTAAAATTACCATGCAATAATATGCTTTGATCTTTTTAGGAATTCAGCAAAAAGCCTTATTCTTTAACAGCACTGCATATGCCTGCTTTAAGGTATTTTAATATATATGTATGTAGGTGAATATATACACAAATATGTATGTGTAGTATATATTCTCACCATCAGTATGAACATTTAAGCTGAATAATGAGGTTTAAAAATTATTAGCCGGGAGCGGTGGCTCACGCCTATCATCCCAGCACTTTGGGACGTGGAGGTGAGAGGACTGCCTGAGCCCAGGGGTTTGAGACCAGCCTGGGCAACTTGGTGAGACCTCATCTCTACAATAAGTTAAAAAAAAAATTGCCGGGTGTGGTGGTGCATGCCTGTGGTTCCAGCTACTTGAAAGGTTGAGACAGAAGAATCGCCTGAGCCCAGCAGGTCAAGGCTGCAGAGGCCGTGAGCAGCCACTGCACTCCAGCCTGCGTGACAGAACAAACAAACACACACAAAAAAATTTTAGGATATAATTCATGTACTCTATAATCCACCTATTTAAAGTGTCCAATTTAGTAAGTTTTAGCACATTCTTAGAATTATGCAGCCATTTATTATGCAATTTTAAAACATTTCATTACCCCCCAAAGAAACCCTATACAGTTCAGACATGGTAGCTCACGCCTATAATCCCAGCATTTCGAGAGGCCAAGGCAGGAGTTCGAGGCCATCCTGGGCAACATAGTGGGACCCTGTCTCTATTTTTTAAAAAAAGGAAACCCCATACCTGTAAGCAGTTATTCTTTGTTCTCCCTAGAAACCACTAATCTAGCTTTCTTTTTTTGTCAGGGTCTCACCCTGTCACCCAGGCTACAAAGCAGTGGCATGATCAATCAAGTCTCAGGTGATCCTTCTGCCTCAGCCTCTTGTATAGCTGGGACTATAGGTGTGTAACCATGCCTGGTTAATTTTTTGTAGAAATAAGGTCTCGATATGTCACCCAGGCTGGTCTCAAACACCTGTCCTCAAGCAATCCTCTCACCTTAGTTTCCCGTAGTGCTGGGATTATAGGTGTGAGCCACCACACCCAGGCCTTTTTTTGAGTAGTGATGGGGTAAGAGTTGAAATTACAGGAATGAGCCATAGTGTCCAGTGGCTTCTTTCATTTAGCATATTATTTTCAAAGTTCAAGTATGTTGTGTACACCACTGTCATTCCTTTTTCTTTTTTTTTTGAGTTGGAGTCTCACTCTGTCACCTAGGTTGGAGTGCAGTTGGCATGCTCATGGCCACTGCAGCCTCGACCTGCTGGGCTCAGGATATCCTTCCGCCTCAGCCTTCCAAGTAACTGGAACTACAGGCGTGCACCACCACACCTGGCTAATTTTTTGATTTATTGTAGAGATGAGGTCTCACCACGTTATGCAGGCTGGTCTCGAACCCCTGGGCTCAGGCAATCCTCTCACCTCCCAAAGTGCTGGGATTACAGGCGTGAGTCACCGCACCCAGCAAGTCATTCCTTTCTATTTGACAAATAATGTTCCATTGTATGGATACACTTTATCCACTCTCAGCTGATGTGCATTTGGAATGTTTCCACCTTCTGGCTATTATCAACAATGCTGCTATAATCACTCTTGACATGTCTCGTGTGGACACACATTTCAGTTTCTCGGGGTACATGCGTGTATGTCACATCTTGAGGAAATGTCCAACTTCTTCAGAGCAGCGGACCATTTCATCACCTCATCTTCAACACAGCAGAGTTCCATTTCCCCATGTCTTCAACACTTGTTATTGTATCTTTTTAATATTAGGCATCCTAGTGGGTGTGAAATGATATGTAACACTGTGGTTTTGTAGGTAATGAGTGTTAAGCATGCAGGTTGAGTATCCCTTATCTGAAATACAGATCTCAGACTTTACCTGCATTATATATTTCCTGGTTGAATGTACCAAATCTGAAATGCTCCTGAGTATTTCCTTTGAACGTCATGTTGGCACCCAAAAACTTTTGGAGTTTGCAGCAATTTGAATTTCAAGTTTTTGGATTTGGGATGTTCAACCTGTATTTACATAATCCTCCAGATCATATTTGGAGACAAAGATCTGCCCTCTGTGCAAGCTGGAGGAGCATAGTTCACAAGAGCTACTTGGGCCCAAAGTAAACAGAACAGCAGCATCTCAGTTCACAGCTCTCTTTATGGCACTGTCACTCACAAACTTATTATTACTTAGGTGGCCTTAACCTTTCAGAAGACAATAGAACAATAGTTTAATCCAGAATCTCCACCCCAATGCACCACTGTGATGAATTTGAGTGTACAGGAGCAGAAGGTTGAAACTGCAAAACATAAGTAAGGCAGAATCATGTTTATTCACACTGAGATTGTGTGCCAAGATGAACAACAGCTAGAAAGATCTAGTGAGAGAATGCCTGGTTTATCTGCAACACTGGCTCGTGAAGGGTCTGTTTAAGGCTACCCTACTCACTAAAGTATATAACTCCTTTAAGCAGACACAGATTTCCCCAAGGTTAACTAGGCTATGCTTGCCGGGTATAAGAGTTCTACTCAAAACACAAGCAGATGGGGTAAGTACATAAGATTTAACAGATTCGAGACCAGCCTGGGCAACTTGTGAGACCTCATCTCTAAAATAAATCAAAAATTAGTCGGGCATGGTGGCGTGTGCCTATGGTTCCAGCTACTTGGAAGGCTGAGGCAGAAGGATCACCTGAGCCCAGTAGGTCAAGGCTGCAGTGGCTGTGAGCGTGTCACTGTACTCCAGCCTGAGTGAACAGAGTAAGACTTCAACTAAAAATAAAATAAAATAAAACTACAATATATTCACATTCTGAGGCATTCATTTTTCTCTTCACACCTGTTTTGTTTCTCAAAGCATAATCTCTTTCAGAACTGAACTACACTGTTTAAGGCAATATTTATGAAGTTTTAGGATTCATAAATACTTTATTTTTCCAAACTGACTTAATATCTTTGCCAATAATCTTTTTGGCTTTCTAAGGATAAATATTCTATGAATATCTCCATGGGCATCTGATGTTGGTGGGCTCATTTCTTAGAAGTGCCATCTTTTTATGTTATTTCTGCCCTAGAATTGTCTTTTTTTCACCTTGCATTTTAAATTTATTTCTTGTTCTCTCCTAACTGAATACCAAAGCATCACTCACTGAAAGAGAGACCCAGTCTGCATTTCTTTAAATCTCTATTGGCTTGTAGATGTCTGGTTGGTTTCAATGTGCTTATTGTCCTGGTGTGGGATATGTCAAGCACAAAGGAGCAAATGCTGCAACATATAGAGGCAAAATCCAATCAGCAAAGAGCAAAAATCCAGGTGGAAATCGACTACTCCAAACTTCGATGAATTCCTTGTCAAGTCGAAAAAGGATCATTCCTTCTGCCACCAAGTAAATTCTCAGAAATACTTCAATTTAAAATCTGTTTCATTTTTGAGTAATGAGGAAAGCTTTCAAACGTCTGTTCTTTGGTAATACACATTACTGAGTACCGAAATTGTCAACTAAGGGTAAATAATGCTGTCCAAAAGCAGCTGCAGCAGTGTAGACAAAGTTAACTAAATCATGTATTAATAGATCCTGTTCTGTACAATTTATAATAGAGAAGTCCCTGGTAGCTGTTACAGGCCTCATCTGTTTTAGTTCAGCTATTTGAAGTTCGGGAAACCACTCCTTTTATTCATAGAGCTGAAACAGACCTTGGTATTAAATAAGACTTCAGGTTTTTTTTGGAAAATATAAAGAGTACTGGGGTCTTCATACTAAGGTTATTTTAACAGAATGAAGAGAGAGGCTGAAAGCATTCTTTCCTCTCACAAAGATACTGATTCCTTGTACAAGTTAAAGGAGTTCCTGAAGCTGCTTTACAATACTCGATTTTGATAACTGGATCAGACTACCAGAGGTTGAAATTGTAAGAAAACTGGTCCTAATACTAACAACAAGGAGCTTTTTTCTTTTCTTTTCTTTTTTTTTTTTAAATTTTTGAGTTGGAGTCTCTGTTGCCCAGGCTGGAGTGTAGTGGCATGATCACAGCCACCGCAGCCTCAACCTGCTAGGTTCAGACGATCCTTCAGTGACTTCTATTAAGCTAATAAAGGTAAGGAGGTTGAGGTGAGAGGATTGCCTGAGCCCATGGGGTTGAGACCAGCCTGGGCAACTTGGCAAGACCTCATCTCTAAAATAAATAAATAAATAAATAAGTAAATAAGTAAATAAATAAATAAATAAATAAGCAAGCCAGCCAGCCAAGTGTGGTGGTGTATGTCTGTGGCCCCAGCTACTTGGAAGACTGAGGTGAAAAGATCACTTGAGCCCAGCAGGTCAAGGCTGCGGTGACCATGAACGTGCCACTGTACGTACCAGCCTGGACGACAGAGTGAGATTCTGACTCAAAAAAAAAAAAAAAAAAAAGGTAGGAGACAATCAGTGCTAATGTTTATTGAACACTCAGGCACATGAGAACTAACACATAAAAAGGAACCATATATTGGGTTATCTCTTCAGAAATGGAAAGGCCTATAAGACCCTTGGAGATTTCAAAATGAATTAAAAGTGATCTCTTAGTTGGGCTTGGTGGCTCAGTCTGTAATCCTGCGCCTTGGGAGGTTGAGGTGAGTGGATTGCCTGAGCCCGCGGGTTTGAGACCCGCCTGGGCAGGCAAAACCTCATCTCTACAATAAGTCAAAAAAAAATCAGCCGGGCATGGTAGCACACGCCTGTAGTTCTGGCTACTCGGAAGGCTGAGGCGGAAGGATCGCCGGAGCCCAGCAGGTTGAGGCTGCAGTGGCCGGGAGTGGCCACTGGACTCTAGTCTGGGCGACAGAGTGAGACTCCAACTCAAAAAAAAAAAGTGATCTCTTAAAAACTAGGGTTAAACCACTCTTTTTAAGAGTCAAAACATCTATCTTTTACATCTTGGAAGTTTAAGCTGTGTCTTAATATTTTTCTATTAATGGCTTTGCAAGATCTTGGAAAATTCAAGAAAAACTAGAGAACAGGGGAAGGCACGCAACACCACCACCCCCAGAAAAAAAAAATCACCATGAATGAGGGTGACCATGTTGCTCCTTTTTAGGAGATTATTTGTACTTTACAAAGGAAAGGGTATGTTTAGGATCCCACTTCTACTAATAGTTCACCACTAACATAACAGATTATTTCTCTAAAGAATTTTAATGGTGAAATTTTGATGAAAGATGCAAACTAGGGGTTACTAATACAGGGTTGAAAGTACTTACCTATTATCTCAGATTCATAATAATCCTGTGTGCCTTCCTGGAAGACAAGACAGGGTGTCTTTATGATTTTAGAGCATGAATTTGGGAAAGTGGTAGGTCCATTTGTATGGCTAGTTCATGGCCATCAAAGAGGATTGAAAAATATGCCCTTCCTCCTGTTAGGGATTATTTAGCTGTGTTGTATCAAGGTAAATGAAAGATTTCTTTCAAATTCTTTTTTTTCTCTGAGGCAGGGTCTCAACTCTGTCACCCAGGATGGCGTACAATGGTGCAATCACAGCTCACTGCAGCCTTGAATTCCTGGGTTAAAACGATCCTCCTGCCTCAGTCTCACAAGTAGCTAGGACTACAAGCACATACTACCACTCTCAGCTAGTTTTTTTTTTTTTTAATCGAAGTCTTACTCTGTCGCCCAGCTTGGAGTGCAGCGGCATGCCACCACAGTCTCGACCTGCTGAGCTCAGGATCCTTCTGCCTCAGTCTAAGTAGCTGAGACTACAGGTGCATACCACCACACCTGGCTAATTTTTTTGATTTATTGTAGAGACAAGGTCTCACCAAGTTTTCCAGGCTGGTCTTGAGCCCCTGGGCTCAGGCAATCCTCTCACCTCTGCCTCTCAAAGTGCTGGGATTACAGGCATGAGCCACTGCGCCCGGCTAGTTTCTTTTTTTAAGATACAAGGTCTCAGCCAGGCTCGGTGGCTCAGCCTGTAATCCCCAGCTTTGGGAGGCTGAGGTAAGTGGACTGCCTGAGCCCGTGGGTTCGAGACCTGCCTGGGCAACTTGGCGAGACCTCATCTCTACAAAAAATTAGCCGGGCGTGGTAGCACGCGCCTGTAGTTCCAGCTACTTGGAAGACTGAGGCGGAAGGATCGCTGGAGCCCAGCAAGCAGGTCCAGGCTGCAGTGGCCGGGAGCGGCCACTGCACTCCAGTCTGGGCGACAGAGTGAGACTCCAACTCAATAAAAAAAAAAAAAAAAAAAAAGGTACAAGGTCTCACTCTATTGCTAGGCAGGTCTAAAACTCTCGGCCTAAAGGGATCCTCCCGCCTCAGCTCCTGAGTAGCTGAGGTTACAGGCTGTGGGTGTGGTGGCCTGGCAGGCTCCTTAGAAATTCTAAATTCAGGAAAGAGTACTCTTCATAAGTTGTAACATTCTGTTCTCCGATAGATTCAACCATCTACATTAAGATAGCAGTATGAATAAAGGTAAAAAAAAGTCTACATTTCAACCAAACGAAGAATACTCCATTAAAAACAAAACAAAACCAAGTTCATACTACATCTGTGTTTTTTTTAATACCTGAGGCGAGCTTTTGATTAAGGTGAAGAAATAAACTCATGGATCACAGATATATTCTATACTAGAGGAAAGGTAGTCCACAAATTCTGTATGAGAAACATGTAACTTTGTATTTTTACTTTAATGATAATCTAAAAGAATAATAAGTGAATATTCTGGATTGTCTAGATTAGCACTTTATAAATGATTACAATGTAACTGGGTACATAAGGCCAAATGATATGACAGTATTGTATATATTGACAAGTTTTCCACTTTCACCCTCAGCACTACTGATCGCCATTCTGCCTCTGTTTCAAGGGATTTTCCTGCACATTACAGTGTGTTTACCAGCATCCCTGGCCTCCACCCACTAGATACCAGCAGTACCACTCCCATAGTTGCAACAACCAAAAACACCTCCAGACATTGCCAAGTGCCCCCTGGGAACAAAATCTCCTCCAGTTGAGAACCACTACAGTAGAGAAAAGTGGTGAGAGAATACACTAGGTGAGCGAGTGAATAAACACTTTGGATTCAAATGACCCAAAGCTGTCAAGTTCTACGATTTCTCAACACAGGTTGAGAACAACATCACTGAAATATCACCATACGTCGCATTAAATTGATGTTGTCAAAGTGAATTTTACTAGTTCTGTATTTTTTTTTTTCAGATTTAATTTGTAAGTCTGTTTTACTTTTTTTTGAGTTGGAGTCTCACTCTGTTGCACAGGCTGGAGTACAGTGGCATGCTCATGGCCACTGTAGCCTCGACCTGCTGGGTTCAGGTGATCCTTCCGCCTCAGCCTTCCAAGTACCTGGAACTACAGGCATGCATTACCACGCCCAGCTAATTTTTTGATTTACTGTAGAGATGAGGTCTTGCCAAGTTGCTGGGGCTGGTCTTAAACGCATGAGCTTAGGCAATCCTCTCACCTGGCCTCCCAAAGTGCTGGGATTATAGGCGTGAGCCACAGCGCCTGGTCCTATTTTACTTTGATAAGAATTTTTTTACCCTTAAAAAGCAAGTTTACAGCTCTTACTTCACATGCCAAGGTAAAAGAAAAAAAGCAAGTCTATATATTACTCAAGTTTAAGTTATACTTTTCCTGGCTTACTTTTTTCTAGTAAAAACTTTAGATGCTCAATGCATTATTGTTAATTCCATAAAAACAAGTAACCTGAAATTTTTAATAATAAATAAACTGAAAAACTGGAAAAATTTCCTGGACAAGCAGTTTCACTGTTACATTTTTCTTTTTCAGAAAATAATTATTTGAAGGAGGAACATAAATTGCCAATACATCTTATCTATATATATGCTCTCAAAATTCCTCTTCTTTGAAGTAAGTAGAGGTCACAATATTAAAAACAATGTCCTGCCGGGCACAGTGGCTCATACCTGCAATCCCAGCACTTTGGGAGGTGAAGGGACTGCCTGAGCCCAGGGATTTGAGACCAGCTTGGGCAACCTGGTGAGACCTCATCTCTACAATAAATTTTCAAAAAAATTAGCCAGGCATGGTGGCGCATGCCTATAGTTCCAGCTACTTGAAAGGCTGAGGTGGAAGGATCACCTGAGCCTAGCAGGTCAAGGCTGCGGTGGCTGTAGAGAATGCACACTGCACTCCAGCCTGGGTGACAGAGTGAGATTTTGACTCAAACAAAACAAAACAAAACAAAGAACAAAAATATAACAATATCCAAAGGTGAATAATAAATTGAAAAGTATCTTGAATACAACTCTACAAGTTGAAGAATTTTAAACTGGTTAGGTGTGGAAAAGATTATTGCAAAAGAGTATAATACTAAAACCAGCTTACAAATAAAACTTGGTCAAAGACCACCACTGAAATGTTATGGTTGGTTGGAAGATGAAGGTTAAAAAAAAAAAACTAAACAAAACGCCCCCCAGAAACCTTGGTTCAACAGGTTCAGCTTAAGAGATGTCATTCCAGCTATGCTAATGAATTTTACAAGTTTAACAAATATAACTACTGTATTTCCTCAAAGACCTAGTGAGTTATGCCAAAGCCACAGATCAAATGGCTCAAACTTCTTTAACAAGGACTAAATCCTATAGAGCTAACAATTCATTTCCTCCTTCTAAAATCCCCCATGGGAATTACTGCCATCTTTAGTTAGGTGTAAGTTTATTTTCTAACATGGGGAGTGGGGGGAGACTGCAAAGAAAGTATTTATTTCTCAGCTCTTCTACATGCAGCATCAGGTTTTTTTAAAAATAAAGTTAAGACATCATCTAATTTTATTTTCCTTCTCAAGATTTATCTGTCTTCCAATGTATACTGAATAACAAAATGACTTACTGATGGGAAAAAGTAGCCATTGAAACATGAACTCTTACATACGGCAGTGGAAAGGACCACAGCCTGGAATAACTCTTCAAAGTTTAACATGTGGAGAAAAGGGAAGAAACGAAAACAAAGCTCCCAGTGATCCTCAGCTGAATTACAAAATTAAATAAAAACTTAGAAATCACTCAAAGTCAAAAACATTATACAAGATTTATGAAGCACAATCCTTCATTCTACTTAAAATAGCAGTGGGTAGAGTGGTATCTAAGTCAGGATTTCTGCGACTGAAAAAAATCAAGTATGTCAGATGACTTCAGATAAACACACAAGAAAACACAGACAAAGTTTTTTGGGGTACATTCATAAAATTCAACAGTTATAACAATAGATAAAGTATCTTTTCCTCTGTTAGCAAGTTCCTCACCTGTTTATGTGCATGATCATAGGAGTTGATGTGGTTGTCAAATTCCTGATGTTTCTGATATTGCTTATCACAGAGTTCACAGTAAAAGTTGGCTCGAAGATCTTCCAAGGCTTTGGCAATTGCCTTCTCTTTGTCAACATAATCCTGTGAGAACCACAATGTACAACAAAAAGTGAACTTGGTCGGATTTTAAGTGAATATTAATTATAAAGCAAACAGTCTACCCGAGAAGAAAATAAAGTTTTTCATAAAATTTCCTTGTACCAGTAAAAGCTGGATGAAACTCAAGTGGCAATTTGGTGGGGTAATTTGTATGTGACTATACTAACTACTGTCTTCATATAAACACATGTTTAAGGGGGTTTAATTTTCCTTCCCTTTTGGCAATATGGCAGACCAGATAATCTGGCAACTCCATCTTTTACTCTTGGCTAAAAACCAACCAGATTTAATATAAAAGAGTTTGTATTGCATTATTAGAATCATAGGAAGAAAAGTCAATCCCAAAGAGAGGCTACAGGAGAACATAAAATAAACTGCAGCTATGATTTGAAATTGAGATCAGAGATTAGAAAGGCAAGGGCTCTCCAGGCCATGTGTGTGAAACTGGGGCTTGGGGTCTAAGCAAAGTGGGGAGCTAGACCTGAGATTCTTCATTAAACAAAAGAACATGGAGGCGGGCTAGAGAGATCCCAGGTCTCTGCGTCTTGCTGGAGGAAACCAAAAATCCTCTAAAAAAAGCATTCTCAATTTTGACACTTAAAATTTTCCTAGATTAAGATCAACCAAACATGACTTAAATCAAAGATCACTACACACAAAAGAAATGAAAACAGCACAAGTGAGCCTCAGAAGAAATAAAGCAACTAATTTAGGCCCCTCAGATTTCAGGTATCTCCGTCACAGAACATAAAGTAACTATAAAGTGCTTAAACATAACATGGAGCAGGCATAGAACACTGATTTTAAAAATCAGAGGCAAACACAAAGAACCGAATGAATCTTTTAAAATTGAAAGACATAACTGTAAAAAATAAACAAACAACCCCCCTCCCCCGCAAAACAGATTACAACTCAAAAAAGATGTAGTGGAGTGATTAAGACATTTTGAAATTAGATCATAGCAATAGTTTTTAGTGTGAAATACACTAAAAACCACCAAATTGTAGATTTTAAAAGGGTAAACTTGGCTGGGAGCAATGGTTCAAGCCTATAATCTCAGCACTTTGAGAGGCCGAGGTGAGAGGATTGCCTGAGCCCATGGGTTCGAGACCAGCCTGGGCAACATGGGTGAGACCTCGTCTCTACAATAAACCAAAAAATTAGCCAGGCGTGGTAGCATATGCCTGTAGTTCCAGCTATTTGGAAGGCTGAGGCAGAAGGACCGCCTGAGCCCAGCAGGTCAAGGCTGCGCTGGCTGTGTGCGTGCCACTGCACTCCAGCCTGGGCGACAGAGTGAGAGTCCAACTCAAAAAAAAAAAAAAAGGTGTGGAAGACAGATTGAAATATGTTACTTAGACTGTAGCACAGAGACAAGGAAACAGGTAATATGAAAGATATTACGAGCTGGGAGAATAGAATAACACATATAACTGAAATCCCAGGAAAAATAGAATAAAGCACAGATGAGATAAAAACAGTATTTGAAGATATAAAGGTAGAGATTTTTCTAAACCAACAAAAGACATGATTCCACAGGTACAGGAAGCACAACGTATACCTTGTGAACTAATTAAAAAGAAATGCACATCTAAACTACACTCCAGCAAAACTATAGAGACCACAGTCAACAAACTCATAAAATTACCCAGAAAAAAAGAAAGCTCACCCCCTATCAGATCGACAGCAGACTCCAAAACAACAATAGAAACTAATAGGCAATGGAATATCTGCAGTGTGCTGTGAGAAAGTAACATCTTCACTTGTGTGTACCAGGCTTCACCATGTTTTTCAGGAACATTGAAACGAAGGCATTTCAGATAAAAAAAAAAAAAAAAAGAAAGTCTGCTAAGCAGAGTCATAGGAAATAACTTTCTACAGCAGGACTTTTGAAACCAAATGATTATATGACTCACAAGTGGGTCATGACATCAACTTAATAGATCCAACAGACATTAAAAAAGGAAAAGAGAAAAAAAAGAAGGAAAAAAATCTGCAATCTAAATGCTCCAAAACCAGAAATGTTTTGAGTGCCAACATGACGTTCCAAGGACATCTGGATGGAGCACTTGGATTCCAAATTGTTGGACTGGAGATGCTCAATGATAAGCACTGAAATCGGAAATACTTCCAGTCCTAAGGATTTCACATAAGGGCTACTCAATCTGTATTAATATTCCACCTTTTAGATCTGACTCCGCATTCAACTGGAAGTAAACTCTGAAAGTTCCGCTTTCGCTTTTCCATGTTGCTTGCTAGACTTGCAGGGCAGAGCAGAGTTGACTCCCAGTTAACTAACCTCAAAGTCTCATCTCGAAGGTTTGTGAAACCAGCCTTTTCTCTGCTCAGCTTTGTATTTGCAGGACAGTTTCAGAGCAGCGCCGTCACCTACCGCCTCTACCACTTCTCACATGAGCGACTTCATCAGTGAGCAAGAAAAGGCTGCATTTGGTAGAGTGGCAGTATCGTACAGTTTGGGTAGTCTGATTAAACTGAAAAGTGAGTTTGTACAGCACATAGTTATTTTTGCCCTATCCAATACCACAAAAATTTTCTCTAGGAGTCCTGGAAAGTGAGTTTCATGTTGTTTGGCTATCAAGCAACTTGTGGATATTCTTCCTTATCAGTGCTGGATATCCCAAGAGAGAGGTCAGAAAGCCCCCTCCCCCACTCCCCTTGAAGTTAGGGTGCAGACACGTGCTGAGAGGTGCCAAGTCGACTCTGTCTTCTATGTGCAGAAGCAAATTTTTTTCTATCTTGGTTTTTATTTAATTTCACAAGATATTTGGTTTTTTTATAGGCAGGGTTTATATAGATTTGGAAGATTTACTCTTCCAAAAAAAGAGACTGGATTAAAATGCACACAAACACACACACACTCACAAACCAGTTAGATGTTGATTAGAAGAGATTTCCTTTGTGCACGTCAGGCCTTTCATTGGGAATTATATTCCTTCTCCCTCAAATCCTTTCTTTGAAATGTATTTTTCTTCCCTTCCTTTCCTTCTCTTCTTCCTTTCCAATTCCCTCCTTCCCTTTCTTGTTCGTTTTCTTCTTTTTTTAAAGAAATGGAGTCCTGCTCTGTTGCCTAGGCTAGAGTGCAGTGACGAGATCACAGTTTGTTGCAGTCTCGAATTCTTGGGCTCAAGCCTCTTGAGTAGCTGAGACTACAGATGTGAGCTGTGCCCAGCTAATTTTTAAAAATTTTATTATTTTCTTGTTTGTTTGTTGGGGCCTCACTCTGTTGCCAGGCTGGAGTGCAGGTGGCACGATCACAGCTCACTGCAGCCTTAATTTCCTGGGCTCAGGCAATCCTCCTGCCTCAGCTTCCCAAGTAGCTGGCACATGCTACCACACTCAGCTGATTTTTAAAATTTTTTGTATCCTTCTGCTTCGGCTTCTCAAAGTGCTAGGATTACAGGTGTGAGCCACCATGCCCATTCCTACAGATTTATCTATTTTTATCTTTGTTCTTAAAGATATTTTTGCTGGGTGTACAATTCTAGGTTGATGGTTGTTTGCTCTGAGCACATTTATATTCTGACTTCCTCGTTATCACAACAGCTCTTTGAAGATTGTCTTTTTCTCTGGCATTCTGAATTTCTATCAGGATGTGCCAATGTGTAGATTCTTTTTAAGTCTTGCTTGAAAATTCATCGAGCTTCCTAAATCTGTGAGGCGGTGTCTTTCATCAACTCTAAAATCTTCTCTCCGAACACTGCCTCTGCCTCACTCTTTCTCTTGGAGGAATTCTGTCTAGACAGGGCGACAGAGCTTCTGGTCATTAATTCGTAACCCCTTTCCTGTATTTTCCATTTCTTTCACACTCTCCCTCTCTCCACCTTCTGCTGCATTTGAGATATTTCTTCAGAAGTGTTATAATTTGATATTCAGCTTTATGTAATCTGCTATTAAGTCCTCTAAGAGTTTTTATATAGTTTCTGCCTTTTACTCATATTATCAATCCCTTTTGTTTCTTTTGCCCACTGTATTCAAGATGTTAATTCCAGTATCTTAAGTTTTAATGGATTAATTGATTCTTCCCTTCCCCCTAACTCAGGCCATAATGTCTAGTTTTCTGACTGGGTTTGTGACACTTTGACTATAATCTCACATTATTTTAGAGATTTATCTAGGAGTCCTTTGAAGCCTAAGTTGCTGACTAGAGAAGTCTGAATTTGCTTCTTCCTGAGGGTACTAGCTAGCTGAGACCACATCAAGTCAGTGTATTTCATTTTGGGGACTTCAATTACATCTGTATTAGATTTCTTATATTGTTCCATAGATCTTGGATACTTTGTTCTTTCGGTTTTTCCTTCAATTTCAGTTTGGATAATTTTTATTAACTTATCTATTAAATTTATGATTCTATCTTCTGCTGTGTCTAGTCTGCTGATAAGCTCACTGAAAGAATTCTTCATTTCTGATACTGTTTATCTTCTCTTGCTGGGTGATTTAATCCATTTCCTGTGATTTTAGAATAATCTAAATGCTGATAACTCTCAAACATATCTTTTGCTGAGACTACCCCCTCCATTCTGGATTTGAATATTGTGGTGGCTATCTTTATTGGATATACATCAGGCATCACAAACTTACATGTCCCAAATTGAATTAATCTCATTTAAACCACCTTTTAAAAAAAAAACTTTCACTCCCTTTATATCTTCTATATCTAATCAATTATCAATTTTAACTGACCCATTATTAGTGTGAGACAAGGTAATTAAAATAGAATTAAAATATTGCAAGATGTTACACTGCCCATGAGGAAGATTAAAGTAAAACTTGATAAGTTAGGTATACACACTGCTATTTCTAGGGTAACTACCAAAATAATATAAATTATCCCTAATTTACTGGAGAGAAAAAGAGAATTAAAAAATAATAAATCCAAAAGAATGCAGAAATAAAGAGAAAAAGAAGCCCAAGGAGTGGGGAGGAGAGACAGAACAAAAAGAGATGATAAAATAAGATGTACCATATTTAAATCCAAATACGTCAGGAATGGCATTAAGTATATGTAGGTGAAATGCTCCAATTAAGACACTGGAGGAAAAAACCTCATACACAATCAAATTAAATACTGATTATAAGAAAATTTTAAAACATAGGCATACAGAATAGCTTTAAAAAAGGAAGGGGAAAGATACATCAGGAAATACACAAACCAAAATAGAGCTGAGGCATCAAAATTTAATATTAGACAAAAGGAAACTTTAGGTAAAAAAGTCACATTATAATATAGGTTCAACCTACTAACAACAGTAAAGTAGTATGTAGCTTCAAAATATATAAGCAAAAATGACAAAACTATAAGAAAAAACCCACCCTCAGTGAGAGATTAACATACCTCTATCAGTAATAGTTTAAGCAGAAAAAAAACATTTAGTAAGAATATAGTTGGCCGGGCTCAGTGGCTCAGCCTGTAATCCCAGCACTTTGGGAGGTCGAGGCCAGTGGATTGCCTGCGTCTGTAGTTCCAGCTACTTGGAAGGCTGAGGTGGAAGGATCCCAGCAGGTTGATGCTGGGGTGGCCATGAGTGTGCCCCTACACTCCAGCCTAGGTGACACAGTGAGACTCCAACTCAACAAAAAAGTTGGTTCTTTGAAAATACTAACAAGCTGGGTGTGGTGGCTCATGCCTGTAATCCTAACACTTTGGGAGGCGGAGGCAAGAAGACTGCTTGAGTCCAGGGGCTTGAGACTAGCCTGGGCAACTTGGCGAGACCTCGTCTCTATAACGAATAAAAAAATTAGCCGGGTGTGGTGGTGTGCACCTGTAGTTCTAGCTATTCGGAAGGATGAGGCGGAAGGATCACTTGACCCCAGCAGGCTGAGGTTGCAGTAGCCATGAGTATGTCACTGCAGTCCAGCCTGTGTGACAGAGTAAGACTCTGACTCAAAAAAAGAGAAAATATTAACAAACTGACAGAGTTCTGAAAAACTGTTAAGAGGGAAAAATGCAAAAACTTTTAGAAATAAAAATAGAGTGGTACAGAAAAAATGTAAAAGATGAGAGCAGACTGTGTACAGCCATTAAATTTGCAAACTCAAGTATTTCAAAAACTAAGGATGGTGATTAATGCAATTTCATATATCCAAGGGCAAGTCAAAAAAAAGAAAAGTCAACAAAGAAAATACCAGGCTGAGGCAATTTTAAAGGTCTTCAATAAGCAATAATTCCAAACCTGTCCAAACCCCTATAGAATTGAAGAAGGAAGAAGTAACATACAGATCATTCATGAGGGCAGAGCAAACTTTATCTCAATCACGAACACAGAGGCAAATTCAAAACCAAGTGTGAGTAACAAATCTAGCAATGCATGAAACAGACATACCAGTGTCCAAGGCAGTCTTCTCTCATGGATGCAAGACTGATGGAACATTACAAAATCCTTTAGTATACTTTACCACATCAACTAAAGGAGAACATTCTGTCGACATCTTGACAAATACAGAAAAAGCAGTTTGCTAAAATTTCTCATCCATTTATTTAAAAAAAAAACTTCTTAAATTTAGAATACAAGGAACTTCCTTAACCGGATAAAGGATATATGTCTTAAAAAGCACACAGCACACATTACAAACATAGTCTTTGAGAACAAGAAAGAATGCCAACTACAAGCACTGCAGTTCAACAATGCACTGGTGGTTCTAACTAGCAAGAGGAAGAGAAAGGAGAAGGGACAAAAGCGGAATAAAAAGTGCAAGAATGGGAAAGGATGACACTGAAATTTAATTATTTGCAGATAATATAACCTAAAATGTAGAAAACCCTCTTCACAATAAATTCTTTTTTTTTTTGAATTGGAGTCTCAATCTTTTCGTCCAGGCTGGCAGCCTTGACCTACTGGGCTCAGGTGATCCTTCCTCCTCAGCCTTCCAAGTAGCTGGAACCACAGATGCATACCACCATACCTGGCTAGAAAATAAACTCTTACACTAGTAAAGAAAGGGTGCTGAATACATTAAACTAATGCATTTCTATACATCAACAATCAATGGAAAATTTACTTTAAACAACAATACTTGGGTTCCTAGTTGGGTGCAATGGCTTACACTTGTAATCTCAGTACTTTGAGAGGCTGAGGCAGGAGGACTGCTTAAGTCCAGGAGGAACTGGAGACCAGCCTGGGCAACATAACGAGACCATATCTCTTCAAAAAATTAGCTGTGCATGGTGGCATGTGCCTGCAGTTCCAGCTACTGGAAGCCTGAGGCGGGAGGATCATTTGAGCCCAACAGGTTGAGGCTACGGTGGCCATGAGTGTGCCACTGCACTCCAGCCTGGGTGACAGAGTGAGACCCTGACCCAAGAAAAAAAAAAAAAGAAAAGAAAAGAGAAAAACTACTAGGGTGTCCTATAGAAACAGCACCACAGGAAATAAAATTTTAAAATTTTCTTTTTGGATATCATATAAGAATGAAAAACACCCACAAACGGCACTTCAGAAGAACTAGGCAACAGATATGATCTAGAGAATAAAAATATGCATAAGGTAAGTTAAGCTGTTTCTAGACTCTATGTGAGGGAAACGTAGCGAAAGACACGCAAGGCAAATAAGCAGCAGAAGAAACCCAAAGGTGGCAGATTTCAGAAAGCAGCCAAGACACATGCCACACATGCCACGTAGGTGAAGGGCTCACATGAAGTAAAAGTTCAAATCACATGCACTCACATGAACTTCTGAGGTCTGGGAAAGAGAGGGGTAAACTTGGCTTGGGACATGGAGACACATGTAGTACAAGAAATACAAATAGAGAAAAGTGAAAAGTTCTGTCTAATCAAAAGGCTGTCAAAAATATCCCCAAAGGAAGACTCATTCAAATACACAGGCCAAGAAAATGGTCTATGTATTGAAGGCAACAAAAGGCAGGAATGTCAATGCTTGCCATCTCTTCTTCATTTTTTTTTTTTTGAGTTGGAGTCTCACTCAGTCGCCCAGACTGGAGTGCAGTGGCTGCTCCCGGCCACCGCAGCCTTGACCTGCTGGGCTCTGGCGATCCTTCTGCCTCAGCCGTCCGAGTAGCCAGAATTACAGGCGCACGCTACGCCCGGCTAATTTTTTGATTTATTGTAGAGATGAGGTCTCGCCAAGTTGCCCAGGTGGGTCTTGAACCCGTGGGCTCAGGCAATCCACTCACCTCGGCCTCCCAAAGCGCGGGATTACAGGCTGAGCCACCGATCATTTTTTTTTTTTGGGTTGGAATCTCACTCTGTCACCCAGGCTAGGGTGCCATGGCACACTCATAGCCACTCCAGCGTCGACCTGCTGGGCTCTGGCGATCCTTCTGCCTCACCCTTCCAAGTAGCTGGAACTATAGGCATGCGCTACCATGCCTAGCTAATTTTTGATTTATTGTAGAGGCGAGCTCTCGCCAAGTTGCCTGGGCTGATCTTGAACCGGCGGGCTCAGGTAGTCCACTCGCCTTGGCCTCCCAAAGTGCTGGGATTACAGGCTGAGCCACTGAGCCCAGCCAACGCTTGCCATTTCCAACTCAACATTATAACTGCAAATTCTGGCCAGGTCAATTAGACATAAAAAACAAATAAAAGGCATCCAGATTGGAAAGGAAGAAGTAAAACCACCTTTAGTTACAGATGATATGACATTATATATAATAAATCCTAAAGAATTCCCCCAAAAACTATCAGAGATAATAAACAAGCTCAGCAAAGTTGCAGGATACAAGATCATTATACAATAATCAGTTGTAGCGCTACACAATAAGAATGAACAATTTGAAAATGAAATTAGGAACAAAATGCTTAGGATTAAATTTAATAAAAGAAGTAATACACACCTATAATAAAGCTTAATAATAAAGCTTAATTTATTAATTAGGTACAGTTAAGAGATGAACAATAATAATAAAATAGAGTAACAATATGCTGTAATCTAATTATATAAATGTGGTCTCTTTATTTCAAGACACCTTATCAAATGTAACCTTTTCAGACCCTTGGTGACTCCAGGTAACAGAATCTGTGGACCACAAAACTGGCTAGACAGGGGCCACCGTATTCTTTTTGATAAATGGTGCTAGGACAACCGGGTAGCACAAGCGGAAGAGTGAATATGGACCTCTGCTCACACGACACACTACAATTAACTAAAAATGGATCAAAGACTTGAACATAAGAAAGAAAACTATAAAACAAAGAAAGAAACATAGGTGTCATCTTCACAAACTTGGATCAGGCAACAAGCTATTAAATATGACATCAAAAATATAAGCAGCAAAAGAAACATAAAATGGATGTCATCCAATTTGAAAATTCTGTGCACCAAACGACATTATCAAGAAAGCAAAAAGACAACCACAGAAAGAGAGGAGATATTTGCAAGTCATATAAATCATGATAGATGTCTCATGTCTGGAATATACAAACTCTTACAACAGTTTAAAGATAACTCAGTTTTAGAATGGGTAACAAGAGGCAGAGGCTGCGGAGAGCCGTGATTGTGCCACAGCACTCCAGCTTGGGCAACAGAGTGAGACCCCAACCAAAACAAAACAAAATAAAACAAAAACAAAAAGAAGGCCAAAAGATCTGAATAGAAATTTCCCCCAAAAAGACATGCAAATGGTTATTTGCACATGAAAAGACACTCAACATTATCAAGTCATCAGGAAAATGCAAATCAAAGCCAAACAGAGATACTACACTTATCACCTACTAGGATGGCTATGATAAAAAAGAACAACAATTTTTTTTTTTTAAAAGTGTTGATGAGGAAGTAGAGAAAATGAAACACCCATACACTGGTGTAGGCCCTTTGGAAATGAGTCTGGCAGTTCCTCAACAAGGTACCACAGAGCTACCAGATGACCAGAAATTCTACTCTTAGATATATATCAACTGAGAAATATATTGACACAAATATGTGTTTAAGAATGTTCACAGTGGCCGGGCTCGGTGGCTTAGCCTGTAATTCCATGCTTTGGGAGGCCGAGGTGAGTAGATTGCCTGAGTCCGCGGGTTCAAGATCCACCTGGGCAACTTGGAGAGACCTTGTCTCTACAATAAATCAAAAACTAGCCGGGCGTGGTAGCGCGTGCCTGTAGTTCAGGCTACTTGGAAGGCTGAGGCGGAAGGATCACTGGAGCCCAGCAGGTTGAGGCTGTGGTGGCCAGGAACGTGCCACTGCACTCCAAGCTGGGCAACAGAGTGAGACTCCAACTCAAAAAAAAAGAACGTTCACAGCAACATTATTCAAAGCAGTCAGAAAGTGGAATCTAAAAGTCTAATGAATGAGTAAACTAATGAATGAGTAAGCAAACTGTCATATATCCATACACTGTAATGTTATTCAGTCACTTAAAAAAAAAGATGAAAGTAATCTAGCATAACCTCTGTGGAAAACAGCATGGCGATTTCTAAAAAATCTAAAAATCAAAATTCCCTACGATCCAGTAATCCCTCTTCTGGGAATATACCCGGAGGAACTCAAATCACTCAACAATAAAGATACTTGCACATACGTTTGCTGCAGCATTATTCACAATAACAAAAACATGGAACCAACCGTGTTGCCCATCAAAAGAAAATGTGGTACATTTACACAATGAAATATTATACAGCCATAAAGAAAAAGAAGATTATGAACTTGGCAGCAACCTACATGGAATTAGTCTATAATACTGTGATGTATCACAGAAACAAGGATCTGAGTACCACATGAAAGGGATTGGCAGTAGTGGGACACTGCCAGGAAAGGAGGGGCACATAACATCAATAAGGGTACCCACACTTTATCTGTATGATCACCATGTATGTACTTAACCCTCATTTGTACCCCATATTTTTAAAATAATTATAAAAAACTTTTTAAAAAATGAAGTATGAATAATGCTACACCATAGGTGAACCTTGAAAGCACTGGCTAAGTGAAAGAGATCAGACACAAAAAGTCACATCTTGTATGATTCCATTCATAATAAGTACCCGGAACAGGCAAGTCCAAAGACACAGGAGGCAGAGTAGTAGTTGCCAGGGGAATTGGGAAGAGAAGGAGGAAAGGCTGCAAAGCCCATGGTTTCTATTTGAGGTGACAGAAACGTGCTGGAATCAGTGGTGATGGTTGTACAAGTTGTAATACGCTAAAGATCATTACATTGTATTTATATAAAATGACTAAAATGGTGAATTTTATATTATGTGAATTTTCATCTCAACAAGAAAAAAATCTACCTAAAAAATGCAAGGGAATCAATGATAAACACACACAAAATTCAGGACAGTGCTTCCCTCCAAAGAAGGACAAATGGGGATGGCACTGTAAGATTACTGATAGTGTTCTTTTTCTTAAATTGAGTGTTCACACCAATATTTAATAAAATAACAAGAATGACATATGAGACTGCAGTTTTTGTTGTTTCTAATGCAACTATTTGGTTTTAAGACTATGTACAACTGTGATAAAAATGAAATTAAAAAAATATAAAAGATGGAAGGTCAAAGCAGGAGGATCCCTGAAGCCATGAGTCTGAGACCAGCCTGGGCCACATAGTAAAACAGACGCTTTACAAAAGTGAAACAATTTGCCAGGTGTGGTTAGCTGAAGGAAGGAGGATGGCTTGAGCCCAGAAGTTCAAGGCTGCAGTAAGCTATGATCACACCACTGCACTCCATCATGGACAACAGTGAGAGACTCTGTCTCTAAAAAAAAATAAATCTGCCATATATTTTACCAAGGTGTGATTGGAAAAAGTTAAGTATAAGAAGTTAGAATTTAATACCAGAGTCACCTGTGGATCTGAAGAGTTTACACTTTCCACTTACAGCAGGAAGCCCTGGCTTAGGTATCAATATCCTAAAACCAGTCCACATACAAGTACGTATGGAACTGATCCATAAGATTCCCTCTAAAATCCAGGATATGAAGAATTCCCAGAGAGAATGAAACAACAACCAAACCCCACAAACCACACAAGGAGACAAACCATTATGACAAGTCAGGAGAAGCAACAGACTATAAAAACATCTACCAAGTCAGGCGTGGTGGTGGCTCACACCTGTAATCTCAGTTCTTTGGGAGCTGAGGCAGGCAGACTGCTTGAGCCCAGGAGTTCGAGACCAGCCTGAGCAACATAGTGAAACCCTGTCTCTACAAAACACCAAAAAATTAGCCAGACGTGGTGGCATGTGCCTATAGTCCCAGCTACTCAGAAGGCTAAGGCAAGAGAATTGCCTGAGTCCAGGATGTCAAGGCTGCCATGAGCCATGATTGTCATAATCTCTTAGGGAGATAGATTGATACCCCAATTAAAAATTAAAAAAAAAAAAATCAAGTACTACAGATAAGAGATTTGAAAAAAATTATAAAATAAGAACACTCAGAACACTCAAAAGAAAAGAGGCAGGAGTGAATTGAAAAGCAAGAGCAGGGCACTATTTTCAAGAACAAAAATCCAGGTAAATTAGAAAAAAGGATCAACAGAAATTTAAAGTAGTATCCCCTGTCCACAATTTTGTTTTCTTTGTCTCAATCACCAATGGTCAACCATGGTCTGAAAATAGATACAGTATAATAAGATACTGGGGGGCCAAAGAGGAGAAGACCATGTTCATGTAACTTTTATTACAGTATATTGTTATAACCATTCTACTCTTACTATTGTTAATCTCTCACTGTGCCTAATTTATAAATCAAATTTTATTACTTGTATGTATGTATGTATGTATGTATAGAAATGTAGTTTAGGAAGGCTGAGGTGGAACAATCACCTAAGCCCAGCAGGTGGAGGCTGCAGTGGCCGTGAGTGTGCCACTGCACTCCAGCCTGGGGACAGAGTGAGACTTCAACTAAAAAAAAAGAAAAGAAAAAGAAATGTAGTTTATGTAGTTTTCAGCACTATCTATAGTTTTAGGCACACACTGGGGGTCTTAGAATGTAATTCCTGTGGCTAAGGAAAGGTACTCTGTTTTTTTAAAAGGGCAATAAATTTTCAATATGTTGTCTTTTCAAAAAGTTGTTGATATGCAACAAATCAATAATTTATAAATGTAACTGTAGGCTGGACAAAGTGGCTGAGGTGGGAGGATAGCTTGAACCCGAGTTCGAGACCAGCCTAGCCAACATAGCAAGATTTCATTTCTATAAAAATAAAAATAATTAGCCAGACAGGGTGGCCTGCACCCGTAGTCCCAGCTACACAGGAGGCTGAGGCGGAAGGATCACCTGAACCCAGGAGGTTAAGGCTGCAGTGAGTTATACTGGTACCATTACACCCCAGCATGGGTGAGAACCTATCTCTCTCTCTCTCTCTCTCTCTCTCTCATACACACACACACACACACACACACACACACACACACACAAAGTAACTGCAGAATATAAGCGGTAGGTATTCTACTGTATACTTTTTCAACTTTTCTGCATGTTTGACCATTTTCATAATAAAATACTGAGGAAAATATCACTGAAAAGGTCAATAAATAAAGGGTAAGTTAGGCACAGCTAGAAGAGCAATTTATGTTCTATATTATCTTCTGAAAGTTTTATTTTTTCCCTTTTACATTTAAATCTTTAATCTAACTGTAATTGACAACTGTATGGCTGAGGTAGGGGGTCCAAAAGCATTATCTTCCAAATGAATAACCAACTGTCTCGCAGTCTTTTATTGGAAAGTTCATTCTTTCCCCAATTACTGGCATGCAATACCATCTTTGTCTTATCAAGTGACCAATATGTAAGGGTATGTGCTGGGCTCTCTTTTCTATTCCACTGGCCTATCCCTGGTGCCAGGATCACACTGCTTAATGACCATAGTTTTATAAGAATTTTGATAGCTGGTAGAGCAAGTCCTTTTATCTTACGTAGTTCTTTGAGAATGCTTTGACCGTCCTTGGCCCTTTGCAGTTCCACATAAATTTTAGAATCTGCTTGTAAAATTTCACACAAAATCCTGTTGAGATTTTGATTAGCTTGTATTGAATATATAGAAAACTTCGGGGAAAACAGACATCTTTATAATGAGTCTGCCAATCTGTGAACAAAACATATTTTATCTTTATTGAGTTGGAGTCTCACTCTGTCGCTTCTGAGCACCAGCGATCCTTCCACCTCAGCCTTCCAAGCAGCCAGAACTACAGGCACACACCACCATGCCTGGCTATTTTTGATTTATTGTAGAGATGAGGTCTTGCCAAATTATACGGGCTGGTCTTGAACTTGTAGGCTCAGGCAATCCACTTGCCTCAGCCTCCCAAAGTGCCAGGATTACAGGACGAGCCACTGAGCCAAGCCAACAAATCATATTTCAAAAATCTCACTTTTTATTTCCCCAGTACCTTGGGAGGCAGGGGTGGGATGACTGAGTCCAGGAGTTCGAGACCACCTGGGTTACTTGGCAAGACCTTATCTCTGCAACAAATAAAAAAATTAGCCAGACATGGTAACATGCGCCTACTGCTTGGAAGGCTAAGGCAAAAAGATCTCTTGAGCCCAGCAGGTTAAGGCTGCGGTGACAATGATCATGCCACCATACTCCAGCCTGGGCAACAGAGTGAGACTCCAGCTCAAAAATAAATAATAAATAAATAAAAAAATCTCGCTTATTATCCAATTGTTCTTCAATAACTTTCAATAATATTGTAGAATTTTGCCATAAGTCTTCCATATCTCATTACATCTATACCTAGGTGCTTCATATATTTTTATGCTATTACAAATGATGACATTTTGGCAAGCATCATATCCTAACTCCTTGTTACATTTTTAAAAATATGTAACTACAAATAACAAAGAGTTTTATTTCTTCCTTTAATTAATTTTACCTTTGTTTTCGCCTGTCCACCTTAGTGTCCTGCTTAGAACCTCCAGCTCAATGTTTATTTTTATTTTATTTATTTATTTTTGAGTCAGGGTCTCACTCTGTTAGCAGGCTGGAGTGCAGTGGATCACCACAGCCTCGACCTAATGGGCACAGGCAATCCTTCCATCTCAGCCTCCTGAGTATCTGGGACTAGAGGGGTGCATCACCATGCTTGGCTTATTTTTTTGTAGAGACAAGGTCTTGCTACATTATTCAGGCTGGCCTTAAACTCCTGGGCTCAAGCAATTCTCTTACTTCTGACTCCCAAAGTGGTAGGATTATAGGCGCGAGCCACAATGCCTGGCCTTCTGTGAATTTTGTGTGTGTGTGTGCGCGTTGGAGTCTTACTCTGTTGCTCAGGCTGGAGTGCAGTAGCACACTCATGGGCACCACAGCCTCGATCTGCTGGGCTCAGGTGATCCTTCCGCCTCAGTCTTCCAAGTAGCTGAACTACAGGCATATGCCACCACATCTGGCTAATTTTTTGATTTATTGTAGACATGAGGTCTCACCAAGTTGCCCAGGCTGGTCTCGAACCTATGAGCTCAGGTAATCCTCTCACCTTGGCCTCCCTAAGTGCTGGGATTATAGACATGAGCCACCATGCCCAGCCTCTTCTGCGAATTTTGATATAACTTACTGGTAAGTTTATTTGGGCTTTATGGAAAATTTATTTTACTATATATTCAATGTATATAATAGTTATAGAATTATTCAGGTTTTCTATTCTTCTTGAGTCTATTTTAGCACATTATATTTTTCAGAAATCTACTTAACCTAATTTTTGATTGACTGGCATAAAGTTATTTATAATATTTTCATCTTACCTTTTAGTGCCTACTGCACCTGCAATTATGTCTTCTTTTTTTGTTACGAGTATTGGTTTTCTGTGTTTTTTTCTCTTAATATCACAAGTATGTTAAAGAACTAGCCTTTGGCTTTGTAGTATGTTTGTTGTCTGTTTCATTCCTGTTCTTATCTTTCCATTTTTTCTTTTTTGAGTCAGGGTCTCACTCTGTTGCCCAGGCTACAGTGCAATGGTATAATCATGGCTCAATACACCCTTGAGCTTCTGGGCTCAGGTGATCCTTCTGTGTCAGCATCCCAAGTATGTGGGACTCCAAGCGAGCATCACCACACTTGACTTTCTGTTCTTATCTTTATTATTTCTTTCTTTTTACATTATTTGGGTTTATTTTGCTACTCTTTTCTAACTTCCTGAGAGGAATGTTTACTTCATTTACGTCTATATATATATATATGCTATCAAGTATCATACTGCCTTAGCTTATCCCACAAGTTTTGATATCTAGTATTTTTTTGAGTCAGAGTCTCACTCTGTCACCCAGGCTGGAGTGCAGTGGCATGCTGACGGCCACCACAGTCTCTATCTGCTGGGCTCAGGTGAACCTTCCGCCTCAGTCTTCTTCTTCTTCTTTTTTTTTTTGGAGTTGGAGTCTCACTCTGTTGCCCAGACTGGAGTGCAGTGGCACGCTTCCGGCCACCGCAGTCTTGACCTGCTAGGCTCCAGTGATCCTTCCACCTCAGCCTTCCAAGTAGCCGGAACTACAGGTGCGCACTACCATGGCCGGCTAATTTTCGATTTATTGTAGAGATGAGGTCTCACCACGTTGCCAGGGCGGGTTTTGAACCCGCGAGCTCAGGCAATCCACTCACCTTGGCCTCCCAAAGTGCTGGGATTACAGGCTGAGCCACCGAACTTGGTCCCGCCTCAGCCTTTTAAGTAGCTGGAACTACAGGTGCACACCACCATGCCAGGAAAAAAAAAATTTTTTTTTAATTGTAGAGACATGGTCTCACCTAGTTGCCCGGGCTGGTCTCGAGTCTCTGGGCTCAGGCAATCCTCTCGCCTCCACCCCTCAAAGTGCTGGGATTACAGGTGTGAGCCACTGTGCCTAGCTGATATCTAGTAGTTTTATCTTTCAGTCTAAAATTCTTTCCCATTCAGTGTGGTAGTGCCCACCTGTAATCCTAGTGCTTTTGGAGGCTGAGGTAGGAGGTTAGAAGTTCAAGAGAAGTATGGGCAACACAGCAAGAACCCGTCTCTATAAAAAATAAAAAATTAGCCAGGGGTGGTGGCACTTGCCTGTAGTCCTAGCTACTCACCAGGCCAGGAGGAAAAATCATTTGAGCCTCCAAGTTCAAGGTTGTATTTCGCCATGATCATGTCACTGCATTCCAACCTGGGTGACGGAGTGAGACCTTGTCCCTAATAAAAATAAGATAGGACAAAATACTTTCTAGTTACCACTGTGATTTCTTCTTTGACTGAAGGATTATGTAAAAATGCAAACATGGGGTTTTTCCCATTATCTTTTTAAAAATTGGTTTGTGGCTTAATACCTTGATTTCAGTTTTTAAAAATTTGTTACTTGGTTTATGACCCAGGATATGATTTTTAAAATTTGCTTTAGTTTAAGTAAGTGTTCTGTATGTTTGAAATTTCTGGCCAGGTTCGGTGGCTCAGCCTGTAATCCCAGCACTTTGGGGAGGCCAAGGTGAGTGGATTGCCTGAGCCCATGGGTTTGAGACTAGCCCCGGCAACTTGGTGAGACCTCATCTCTACAATAAATCAAAAATCAGCTGGACGTGGTAGCATGTGCCTGTAGTTCTGGTCACTTGGAAGGTTGTGGTGGAAGGATTGCCGGAACCTAGCAGGTTGACACTGGGGTGGCTGTGAGAGTACCACTGCACTCCAGTCTAGGCAATGGAGTGAGACTCCAACTCAAAAAAAAAAAAAAGAAATTTCTTATTTTTCAAAGTGATGGGTACACAGTGCTATGACCATGAGGTAATACTTGTCAACTGAGTTGTTCAAATCTTCTAAATAACCTTGATTTTTTTTCTCTGCTTCTTCCACCGATTGATTACAGAGAGGGGACTACTGAAATATCCTACATGATGATGGATGCAACATTTCTGCTTGTAGTTCCGTCAGTTCCTGATTTAAGCATTTTGAGGCAGTGTGATTAAATGCACACACATTTAACAGTGCTCACCTTACTGGTGAAACTATCTACCTT
>CAUYQG010043697.1:0-51634 GCA_963574415.1 Tarsius wallacei | reverse complement strand
AGGAAGGTTGGTTGGCTTGTGTGTTTGTAAGATTGTCTGTATGTTTTAGTTTTTTTTTTTTTTTTACTCTTTTCTGTCTTTGTGTTGCATTTCAATTGTTAGTTGATACATTTGTCTGTTTTCCCTCTTACTATTCTTCCTCTCCACCTTCCTCTCCCCTCCTCCTTCCCTATTACATTCTTCTCCTTTTTCTTATCTTATTTTGCTTTCAGGAAGCAAACATATACCCCCACTACCTGGACAAATTGCAAAGCAGTGGGAAGTGGTTTCCAGGGTACCCATACACCTGTCGGTGGACACTGGGATCTGCAGATAGATTTTGAATCACAGCTCCCTCCTCAATTAAATCACAAAACTGCAAAAAAGTACAGACCCCAAACCACAGTCCAGCTTCAGAATTGAACAAAACTAGGGGATTCACATAAGGAAGAATAGGAGATTGAGCAAACAGAAATAAAAGCAACCCTGCCATCCCTGAACAATAGAATTAAGGGTGGGAAGGGGAGAAAAATAAACAGTGGGAAGGAAAATCTACACAAATGGAGGAAAACCAAAAGAAGAATATAGGTCTCATCCAGACACCTGGGAGGTCAGACACTGAAAAAACAAACTTCAGAATGCAAACAATGAAGAGCCCTCAGAATGACAGGTCACATACTACAAACCCAGACATAAAGACATTAATAGAGAGAATTAAAAAATTTGAAGAGAGACAAGAGGAAAATAGGAAGGAGTTGACAACTAATATAACAGCAGTAAAGAATGCTGTGATTGAAATAAATAGCAAACTAATAAGCATGGAAAGCAGAATTAGCCAAGCAGAGCTTGAGGATCAAAATATAGAACTAGCCCAAACTGTCAAAAATATAGAAAAGAAGCTTAAAAAGACAGAACAAAACCTTCAAGTGACGAGCAATTATTGCAAGAGGCCAAAGCTAAGAGTAATTGGATTTCCTATGACAGAAAGAGAGACAGAGACCATCCTAGAATAAACATTCCATGACATTATCCAAGAAAACTTCCCTCATCTCATCAGTGATGCGAAAATTCAAACAGCAAACACTAGAGATTCAGAGAACCCCTGAAAGACAACAAATGAGAAGATCAGCTCCCAGACATATAATAATTCACCTAAACAAAGTAGGTATAAAAGAAAAAGTCCTAAAGGCAGCAAGAGATAAAGGTCAGACTACCTACTGGGGAAGACCAATTAGAATAGCAGCAGATTTACCTACAGAAACACTTCATTAAGGAGAGCTTAGAGCCCAATCAGGGGTATCCAAATAAGAAAAGAGGAATTAAAGCTATCTCTCTTTGCAGACGACATGATTGTATACCTTGAAAATCCAAAGAATCTGTCAAAAGCCTCCTTGCACTGATAAAGGACTTTGGCAAAATCTCAGGGTATAAAATAAATGTGCAAAAGACAGTCACATTTCTGTACACCAAAAATAAACAAATAGAAACCCAAATAAAAAGCACAATTCCATTCACAATAGCCAAACAAAAAAATGAAATACCTTGGCATCTTCCTAACCAGAGATGTGAAAGATCTTTACAGTTAAAACCACAAAACACTGCTCAAAGAAATCAAAGATGACACAAACAAGTGGAAAAATATTCCATGCTCATGGAATGGAAGCATCAACATTGTTAAGATATTCATTCCACCTAAGGCAATCTACAGATATAATGCAATATCCATCAAATTAACAGCAACATTCTTGTCAGACCTACAAACAACAGTACAGGAATTCATATGGAAACATAAACAACCAAGAATAGCCTAAACAATCCTCAGCAAAACAAACAAACACACAAACAAACAAAACAAAGCATGAGGTCTCACACTCCCAGACTTTAAACTTTATTATAAAGCTACAATTAACAAAACAGCCTGGTATTGGTACAAGAACAGGCATACAGACCAATGGGACAGAACTGAGATTCCAGAAACAAAACCTCAGTTTCTCAACCAACTCATCTTCAACAAAGCCTCCCCCACCAACCACTGGGGAGAGGAGAACCTATTCAGTAAATGGTGCTAGGAAAACTGACTGACTACAAGCAGAAGAGTGAAACAGGACCCCTACCTATCCCCATACACAAAAATTAACTCTAAATGGATCAGAGACCTAAACATAAAACCTCAAACTATAAGAACCTTAGAAAACTCAGGAGACATTCTTATGGAAATTGGAGCTGGCAACCAATTCCTGATCAAAACTCAAAGTGCCCATGCCATAAGAGGAAAGATAGACAAGTGGCATCTCATCAAACTGACAAGCTTCTCCAAAGCCAAAGAAACCATCAAGAGAGCAGGGATACAGCCCAGAGACTGGGCAAAAATATTTACCAACTCCACGTCTGACAAAGGCCTAACATCTAGGATCTACAAGGAACTCAAACGTGCTGAAAAGAATAAAACAAACAGCCCCATTACAAAGTGGGCAAAAGATATGAATAGACAGTTCTCAAAAGAAGACACATGAGCCGTCAACAGATACATGAAAAAATGTTCAGCCTCACTAGTCATCAAAGAAATGCAGATTAAACTACACTGAGATACCACCTAACTTCAGTCAGAATGGTCATCATCCATAACTCAAAAAGTAACAGATACTGGAGAGGATGTGATGAAAAGGGAACATTCCTACTACTGTTGGTGGGAGTGTAACCTAGTACAGTTTCTGTGGAAATCAGTGTGGTGATTCCTAAAAGTTCTAAAAATCAACCTTCCATGTGAACCCGCAATCCCCCTATTGGGAACATACCCAGAAGAACTCAAATCACTCTATAAAAAAGATATCTGCGCACGTATGTTTATTGCAGCATTGTTCACAATAGCAAGAACATGAAACCAACTGTGCTGCCCATCAAAAGAGGACTGTTTAAAAAAAAATGTGGTAGATATACACAATGGAATATTACGCAGCCATAAAGAAGAACAAAATCGCAAACTTTGCAGCAATCTGGATGGAATTAGAGTCTGTAATACTGAGTGATCTTTCACAGAAACAAAGAACTGGGTATCGCATGTTCTCACTCATAAGTGGACCTTGATCAACTACTGTAATACTATAAGAAAAGGATTGACAGTAGCGGGAAACTGCAGGGGGAAGGGTGGTGGGGAGGTGGAATTGAAAGTAGTTGAAATCTGCCTGGGGAAGAGGGGACACACCTCATCAACTAGGGTACCTGAACAATGAATATTTGTATACCCAACCCTGAATTATATACCACAATTTTAAAATAAGAAAATTTAACAGTAAAAAAAAAAAGAAAATAGCAGAAATAATTCCATACATATGAATAAACTAAATTAATTACAAATTGGAGATTACATTTTTAAAAAAATGACTTTAACAGAAGAATTCTTACAATATGGGACCGTTTATAGAAATTTTACAAACATGTAAGTAAGCTACTATTATTTTATGGATCATACAACTCTAATAAAAATAAAGAAATTTAGGGATGATACACTTTTAATGATTACCTTTGTTAGGAATACACTGGTTGGTACTTCTTCTTGCCTTTCATAGACCTGAAACGTTTGCTAATATTTTTGTGAAAACCCAGATTGGATTTTAATCTGCTTTAAAATCAAAACATTACTGCACTCAGTAATATTACATGCAGTAATTTTGACTCGGAAAACTCTATGCTTTGTAGTATTTCAACAATATATATCTAGACCTTCAGCCACCTGCTGCTTTAATGCTTGATGTAGTATCTTCCAATTATGGCATTGAAAGATGACAGGAGCAAAGAAACTAGTGTTCATAAGCAGTATCTTAGAAGTTGAGCCACATCTTAAATCTGAAAGATGAGGAGTGGCCTCAGCTGTGGGAAAAGTGGAATGTAGGAAAACATTTAAGCCAGTGTCTGGTTACAAGAATTTTCTATTTTCCTTTTGCTCATTTTTAAGAGGATGCTTTTTTTAGGAAGTGTGAAGAATAGAATGAATTCCCCTATTCTCTCAGTTTCCAACACTGCAATCTGCACCATCTGTATTAAATGACTCTATTTGCCCAATGGAGCAATAGCATTTGTTATATTAGCCTTTGTGAGACAAATGACTTGTTACAATTTTCCAGTTTAACTAACATAAAATTCCCACCATCCCACCAATCCTTAGACTAGCTTTGAGTGTTGACAGAATGTTTACTAAAATCACTTCAGAGATTGACACATAACACCCAATCAATGGTTCTCTTTTCCTCTCAGCTTTTCTTTCTTCCGAAATATATTGTTTCATTATTTTAGATATTGTTGAACAAATGCCTAAATTTTTTTAAATATTACTTTTTTCAGTAAATTTGGAAAAGTGGAGATATTTACAGAGACTTTTTCTTATGATTCCAACTATGACATTTAGTTTACTTTGTTACTCATCCTACAGACACTATAGGACATGATTGAGGATAATAAGACAGTATTATCTCCTGCAATCAAATAATAAGATAAATTTAAAAGATTATGTTTTCTTACACACAACTAGTGCATGTTGCTTCTAGAAAAGTTAAACTATATAGAAAATAAAATATGGACCTAGTCTCATCATCCAAATAGAGCCATTAATAGTCTCATTAGTAGTTCCTTCTGTAATTCTTTAATTTGCAACTAGACATACAGAGAAATAGATAAAGAAATAATACATTTTTATTGCTATCAATCAATATCTATCTTCTACCTATCTATATCTATATAGTTCATGTTTGTCTTATAATTTTTATTTGCTACCTATCAATAAAATTTTGAACACTTCAACAAAACCTTTATATATTTATTATTAAAACAATATAGAATGTCTCTGTTGTTTGGTTTATAAATGTGGAGATAAGTTACTTCAAGAGTAAACATAGAACATAACTTAAAATTTATATGTAAAGTTAAAAATAAAACATATTTATACTTATTAACTTTACTTTATCTTAAATGTTACAATTATAAATCAACATAAAAATGTAATAAATCCCCTGAAATTAGAGGATACACTTATTTTTAAAGGAATTTTATAATTGTTTTAAAATTATAAGTTGTATATAAATTTTAAAGTGATAATTTTATGTATTAACTTTGAAATAAAGTACCTTTATTATAGCAACTTGATTCACACATGAATATCTGCTGATGATGATAATATAGGTTGGATTCTAAAGTTGTTATTTGCAATTTTTATGACCTCTTTGTCCCTTAGAATTTGTATTATTAGACACATTTGCAATGTTTCAAAAAATCCCATTTGATTAGTCATGTATGCTCTATTCTAAAAAAATTCAACTCTCACTATTCTAGATAGGGTTAAAAAATATTGTTAGAATATTTTAAAGTCCACATACATAGTAATGGGTCCAGTTATATAAATTAGTACATTTAAATTATTTAAGTTAATACATTTCTCAGGACACAGACTTTTAAAAAATTGTACAGAGAAAATAAGAGAAAGAATATTATAAACCTATTTTTCTAAGTGCCATTACATGGATTGTCAAGTTGAATGTAACCTCATTTTAAGGACTGTAATCAATAGCCAAGTAAAAGCTTAGTGGGATTTGAGGAATTTTATATTCAAGTTTCCAAGACTTCCTTTAAAAAAAACCAAAAAACTAGAGATCTGAATAAATCAACAGAACAAAGAAATCTGGCAAACAGACATACAGTATAATTAATTTGGAGATTGTTAAGCATTTTTTTTTTCTTTTTGTCTTCTATTTAATTTATTGAAAACAGCTCACAATATGGGAAAAAAATATTTGCCAACTGTATATCTGACAAAGACAACATCTAGAATCTATAAAAGTGCCGGAAAGAAATAAACAAACAGCCCCATTACAAAGTGGGCAAAAGATACGAATAGACAGTTCTCAAAAGAAGACACATGAGCAGCCAACAGATACATGAAAACATGTTCAGCCTTACTAGTCATCAAGGAAATGCAAATTAAAAACACACTGAGATACTACCTAACTCCAGTCAGGATGACCGTCATCAATAACCCAAAAAACAACAGATGCTGGAGAGGATGCAGAGAAAAGGGAACACTTCTACACTGTTGGTGGGAATGTTAACTAGCACAAGCTCTGTGGAAAACAGTGTGGTAATTCCCAAAAGATCTAAAAATCGACCTTCCATACAATCCAGCAGTCCCTTTTCTGAGAATATACCCAGAGCAACTCAAATCACTCTATGAAAAAGATACCTGCACACGCATGTTTATTGCCAACTGTGCTGCTCGTTGAAAGTGAAATGGATAAAAAAAATGTGGTGCATACATAATGGAATATTATGTAGCCATAAAGAAAGACAAAATTATGAACTTCACAGCAACTTGGATGGATTTGAGGTCTGTAATACTCAGTGATCTATCACAGAAACACAGAACTGAGTATCACATGTTCTCACTCATAAGCAGACCCTGAAAAATACTACAAGAAAGGAATTGGCAGTAGTGGGAAATGACCAGAGGAGGATGAGAGGCTGCAAACTTTATCAATAAATTTACCTGATCTCAAGCCAGGTGAAGTAGGGACCAAAGTGAGGCCCAAACTTTACCTGCACCATGACCATTTGAATATCTAACCCTGAATTGTAACCCCACATCTTTAAAGTAAAAATTAAAAAAGAGAAAATTTTAGAGTAACAAAATTTTCTTCTTTTTAATTTACTATTTTTGAAGGTTATCATGAGATAAACTGAAATATGCTATTTTTAAAGTGTCATTGGGAAAGTATGTTATTGCACACTTTTTCTGAACTATAAAGTTAGGAATTGAAACATTACAACTTTTGAAGAAGATAAAGATTAGAGATGTTAGCTGAGCAGCCCACTTCTTAAAAGCGAGCTGTTCAGGCAGCTGTCTGATTCATATGGGTTTATTACCTATCTTTTCCTAACTTTGGAAGGAAGAGATGCACCAAAAATAAATCATTTTTAGTGAGATAAAATCAATAATAGATCTCTAAAACAATAGCAATAGCACGACTTTATACTACATTATAGCAACCACTAAATTATCCTGATGTGCTTACGTTTTAAACATTAATTAGAACACATGCCACTGGACATGCAGAGTTTCCTTGTTCATATTCAGTATTATCTTTGCCTCATGTCTTTCACTGATTGAGACTCTGTCCTGGTGGAGAATAGATATGATTCCTAGGCAAGCACTCTTGAATTCAAACCACTGTTTTCTTGATTAATAGTGTATGACCTTAGGCAAAAACCTCCCATCCTTAGTATTATTACATGTAAAATAACAATAGTAGTAATAGTACCTTTCTCTCAAAGGATTTGATTATATAACTTATAAAGACACAACAGATAACCCTAACACATGTCAATTAATATCTAACCTTCCATAGATATTTACATAGGGGTTTCATGTCAAGACTTGCACTGCTCACATTACTCCTGAGTTTCTACTCATGTAGCCGAAGCCAAGTAAGAGTTATTTGTCTTTATAGTTTATCAGATCATATCAGGAAAATGTTTTCCTAGAGTCTAGAATTAATTTTCTATATATTTAAGTACATCTAAACAAATTGTATTAGTCTGGTACCAGAGTCTTACTGGCTGATAGACTGAATGGTTTACAAATGAGAATTCTAAACAAAACAGGGCATTATGTTTTATTAGAAAAATGTTTGTTGAATATATGTTCCTATATAAATTCCAGTTTTATTCTTGAGATATTTCTTTTTTTTTTTTGAGTTGGAGTCTCACTCTGTCACCCAGACTGGAGTGCAGCGGCCGCTCCCGGCCACCGCAGCCTCGACCTGCTGGGCTCCGGCGATCCTTCCGCCTCAGCCTTCTGAGTAGCCGGAATTACAGGCGCACGCTACCACGCCCGGCTGATTTTTTTAATTTATTGTAGAGATGAGGTCTCGCCAAGTTGCCCAGGCGGGTCTTGAACCCACGGGCTCAGGCAATCCACTCACCTCAGCCTCCCAAAGGCGCGGGATTACAGGCTGAGCCACCGAGTCCGGCTGAGATATTTCTTTTAGAAATATTTGATTGACAGTGAAAGTAAGGGCCTATTTTTATGCTACTTTGAGTAAGGTCATTTGATCTCAAAATCTATTGATGTAAGCACAATTGGTACTGAGTATTAGTGTGCCCATTTTATAGATAGTATAGCTGAAGCTTAGGTTAGTGTTTAAGTTTGCACAAATTGCCACTAAAACAAACTCAAGTCTAATTGCCTACCCCAAATATTGTACTTTTTTCATTATACTTTAATTTCTTGTTTATTTATAAGTTTTATTTTGTTTTTAATTGAAAAATTAAAATTGTAAATACTTATGGAGTATTTATTTAAATATATATGTACATTTGCATAATGATCAAATCAGGGTAATTAGCATACTTATCACCTCAAACACTTGTCATTTCTTTGTGGTGAGAACATTCAAAATCCTCTTTTCTAGCTATTTTGAAGTATATATTATTATTGACTGTAGTCACACCCTACTGTGATGTTCCTCATTTGGTAAATGATTGAAACAACTATTTATTGGGCACCAACTATGTAACTGATATTATGTTATGCACTGAAAATATAGAGGTGAACAAAGCAGGCCAATCCCTGTAGTCACACAATATAGAGTCTTCTGGTTCAAGATAATAGTTACATTAGTTGCCTGGGAAACAAGTTGTTATTTCAGCTCCCGAGCTCTGAAATTCTTCAGGAAAAACAGATTTGCTAGAACCTTAAATTCTTTGACCAGGAATCCATGACTATGATGCCTCCTTCCAGTGTGGTCACATAAGTGCCTGGTGGGCCCAAGTGTCCTTGCAAATAACGTCTGTGTGTTTTGTACAAAATGCAAAGAATAAAAACAAAGCTAGAAGACCCTAGAGAATAATCAACAGCAGGCTGTTTCTGTAAGGAAGTTGAAACTGGGAAGAAGAGACCAGCATGGAGTGGGTTTCTCAGTCTTCATGGTTTTTAGCTGGATGACAGGCTGAAACTAGCATCAGTTAGGGTGACTAGAACTTCTAATATCTCCCCAAAGTCTTTGTGACCTAAAGAATAAGAGGACAGTGTTTGAGGCACGGAAAATGAGATTGAAATCTTGGAAAGGAGAGCGAATATCCCATATTTTGTATATATACTCTCCCTAAATCTCTGACTGACTCTTGAACCACACATGCACAAAGCAGATTCCATGGAAATCAGTAAAAGTTTCAACTTAAATGAGATCAGAGCTGCTGCCTGAGACGGAGTTTGCAGTTGGAGTCCAATGAAATTGTGTTAAAACAAAAGTATCAGCATTTTTGGAGGACTATAATAACATCTATAGATTCCATATCATAACTTTCACAACATCAGGAATACAACCTAAAATTGCTTAACCTGTGAATAAATGAAAAAAATGTGACCTAATCTCAAAAAACAAACAAACAACCTCTAAACCCCCGGGATAACTGAGGTTTTAATATTAGAATCAAAGTGGTGGATGAATAGATAGTTACCTTTTTTACCTTTGCGATACAGGTGTAAAATTTTACACAAATCTATTAAAAAAAAAGAGTGATGATTAGATCATATTCCAGACTTTCTTCCCCAATGTATCCTCTCATCCCTCTTTCTCCACAAGTCAGAGCTTCAGTTTCGTTAAAAAACTAGGTTCTACTTTAAGTGTCTTACTTGATGTCACACTTTTTCATCTTCAGCACTTCATTTAGTGCTTAGAGTATGGTAAGCACACAATTTTTTTAAACTTAAGGTAAATATTGAGTAATAAATTTAAGTTCCATTGCACCTTTCCATAGAACAACACATAGTTATTTTCTATCAGTGTTTTATGAGTAAATGTGGTTTGGGATTTTTTTTTTTTACCTCCCTGAGAGATTTGTGAACCTGACTAGTGGCACCAAATACCCTGATTTTGACCAAAGCAAATTTGTGGATGGCTCATTCCTCTGGTTAAAATATTGCCTCAGTCTTAAAGGCAAAGGCCTAACTAATGTTCTTAAGATCCTTTTACTCTCTTCACATACCATTACAAAAGCTAAGAATCCACATGCTGTGAATATCATTTTGTGTTATTAAATGCACATTTCCTTGTAAATATAAGCTTGGTCTTGTGCCAAGAAAGGTACAACTTGAATTGATAAGGTTGATAAGATGCCACTTTAGATATTTATTTTTATAAAATAGTTTGATTGGATATTCAGCTAAATATCACAAATGATTATTCTTTCATGCTGTAAGGTCTAATTTATTGCTTCTATGTCTTAATAAGTCATGGAACCTAATGTTTGTGTTTTCATTCTAATTTCTTTGCAAAGAAGGTGTCGTGTAAAGAAATTTTGAGCAAATAGGGATGTGTTATTCTGAAAATAAGGTGGCAATATCCCCGTATTTACAACCTTGTGATAAAATGAAAACAAAAATGACGATAAAATATATCACCCAAGATAAAACATATTACCTCAAATTTTAGCTCTTGTCTTACTAACTTATTGTGAATCTTTAACATTTATGATATAAATTCCCTAAAGTCATCTCAGCCTTTTTGAAGGACCATGGTAGTCAATTTAGATAAATTTAGCTGAGTAGTGACTTGTTTTTATTTAGGCAGCTACTTATGCCCTCTTTTCTTTGCTTCTATAAAACTTGGCCTTATCATACATACACAAAAAGGAAAAAAAAAAAAGATGGCATTTGATAAAAAATAGCACATCTTTCCAAAGAATCTTTACTAACATATCACCACTATGACAAAGGTCCAACTCCCTTTTAAGAAAAATAAATCAGAAGGTGTTTGAAATTGCCTAACAGCTGTCATGTCTTCTTGTCTGTGAGGTAATGAAGTAAGTTTTGTACCCCAGTTTGTCAGAGAAATGAAGTTAATTCTAACACTGAAGGAACATGTGAAAAGTACATTTCTTTAGTTTCTTTGAAATTTAGTCCTTGGAATCTTTCCACCTAAAAAATAGGAAAAAAAACAAAACAAAACACTTTTATGTATTCTTATGTATGTGAGAAAATAAAAACCCAATATTATATTTCTAATAATAATTACACTACAGTATTTAGTAAGGAAATACTTTAAAAAGACTTCTAAACGTGATCTCAATTGATCTTCACAATTCAACTAGGTAGATAGCACAGATACAACTATGAGGGTGCTGATCCTCAGAGTAATGATAAATAATGATAAATGTCTTATTACAAAATTCAGTCTATAAATCAGAGCCTAAGTAATACATTGTTGCTAAATTTAGTTCATTCTTACCCCAAAACATTTTGAAGGGGGGAGGAGCTTATGAAAATATTTTAAAGTGTCTGCACATTGAGACTAATAATAAGACTAAAATTAATTAAATATTATTCTTAATTAACTAATTAATGATTAATACTCCCAATGAAATGAGATATATTTGATCTTTGCCACTGGACTTTCAAAAGAGCAAATTCATTACTAATTAAACTACGAATTAATTTTAAGTACCCTATGTTCTGTCTAGAAAAGTCACCTTACCAGTAGTAATTTAAATAAAACCTTTTTGTTTGTCCTAATTCTTTTAAGCAAGAGAGCAACCTTGACCTCTTATCCAATTTTGTAATGAACAATTTATCCTGGTATGTAATTAGATGCCCGTTTAGAACATCATTTCCATATGACAGGATATTTTTCTTTAAGCGACCTAAGTATTGTTATCTTGGTCTTGTTTATGAATTAGCCTCTGTAATGTCCATAAGCAGAACTCTTTAATCAATTATCTAGCCTCAGAAGATGTTCCAAAATTTCACGAATTAGTATTTTAAGTGTCTCTTTAGTATTCACATCATGCATAGCTCACCTGAAGACAGAGACAAAGACCTTCAGCAAATCACTCCGGCTCTCGGTTTCTATCTCTAGATATGTAAAATGACAATAATGACGGTATTCGGTGATTAGTGATTAAATGGGTGATGTAAAGCACTTAGAAAAAAATCTGGCTTCCAATGAGCATTTAGTAGTGTTCGTTTATGTTGCTGTTGTTGATGTACTCTTAGCCTAACTTTTAGTTTCTTGCCTCTGCCAACCCCCATCTCCACTCCCACTATCTGCAAAACAACCTCTTAGTTAACTTATATAGTGATGATGAAGGACCTTATTAATAAACTAAAACTTTCAGTCAGCAATGCGCTAACTTACTTTTCCTCTAAAATTATAGTGGAATGTTTATTTTTCCATAGGGTAGATTTAGGTACCTGAAAGAGACTTATGAAGTATTCAGCAAATAAACCAAAAAAAAATTTTTTTCTCATGCCTTCACATTATGTATAAAATAATTTACTTATAAAGTACTTTAAATAATACTTCAGATACTTTGGATATATAAAATGCTAAAGTCATCTCTAAAATAAATAGCAAAAAAATTGGAAAGTAAATGCTCAGGTTTAGAGAGGAATTGCTAAACATGTAAATTCAATTTTTTTTCTGTATTTCTTAATTAGCCAACAAACTTAACTGGATGGTTTTACTTAGATCAAATCTGTAATTTCAGTATAGCTTTAAATGTAGAATGCCAAAGTTTTGGAGATAAAAGACATACTATTTAAAAGTCCTGAAGCTTTAATTTAAAAGTCAACAAATAATTTTAGGACTTCTCAGACAGTGTTGGTTTTTTCTACTGTGCTTACATCATCTGAGTTCACTGTCGTACTAAAACCCGAGTAGATATGAGGGCCAGTTAATGTAAGCCACATTTTATTTGCTCCTAATCATTTACAACATTACCCTAAGAATTAGTATTATATGACATCTGGGATGCTGATATAATTTACAAGGTAACAGGAGTTCCTGTCTAATTGATGTAACCTCCTAGTTTTGTGTCTCTCATCTTTTCATGTTTGTTTCTTCACTGGTAAAATAGAGATGCCTGTCTGTGATCCCTTCCTCTCCAGATTATTGGGGCGACGAAATGATATGATATATGTGAATGCGCTCAGTGAGGAGTGCTGCTGTTTAAACTATTTTGACAATGAGAATCACCACCAAGATGAAGATTATGTAGAATCTATAGAGACAGTACTCATTCTTTTCTCCAATTCAGAACTTTGCCCCAGCCTCATTATAGATATAATTTTTTCTAGAGAAATAAAATGTAGCGGTTAAGCAATGGTAAATATACAGGGCATCAAGAAGGTGACAAAATGAATATGAATGAAGACGTTTCTCATATTCAAGCAAGAGACTCCTGGTTCCATCTCCTGCTGCTTTCCCACAGATGTTCTGCATTGTGGCTATTTCCAAATACACTGTGCTCTGTCTTACCACCTACCCTTACACATAGCTTGCTCTGCCTATACCATTCTTTTCTTCCTTATGCACCGAGTAATTTTCTACTCATCCTTCAAAACTCAGTTCATATTTACTTTATTCATCAAGTCATTCTGAACTCTCCCAGGTAGTTATGCAGTGGCTTTCTGTGCATATCGTAAGTCTATCATAGCTGGTGCTATCACTTAGGTTGGAATTGTACCAATGCATTTTAGTCCTTTACACTGGATTGTGAAGCTCCAGTTGGCAGGGACGACATAGACTTTAAAGCACAGACTCTGGCATGGGTTAAAAATCCTAGCTCTACCGCTTACTAGTCATTATAAGCCTGGGCAAGTAAAGAAATCACTTATCTGTAAATTAGGGCAAATAATAACATGTACTTAGATAACTGGGCTATTTAGTAGATTAGATGAGTAAAACTCTTAGAACAATGTTCTGGCACATATTTTGAACTCAGTTAATCTTAGATGTCAAAAATACTCCATCTTTTTACCTCTAAACAAACATTGTGCATAAACAGTTTATTTTTTAATATCAACTTGTGGGAATAAATAAGTGAATATAATACACACTTGTAAGAAAACATCCAAAATTAATCTTTCAAACAAGTCATCTTATTGTCATTCTATAAAAAGGTAATATTTATTAAAGTATAAAAGTATTAAATTCCTAAACATTAATGTAAATTTTTGTGAAAAAAGGAACATATTAAATAGGAAGAAATCAGTTCTGCCTAAATTCATACATTCTTTGATTTGGGCAATACAAAAGTAAATATAGTAGAATTGAAACTAGAATACATTTAGCCTTTCAAAGGATTTAAAGATTCACAACAAAACTATAAAAAACAAACACAGAAAAATAAAATAACTGAGTTATGAGCTGCTATGTCATTAAAGTCAACATTTGGTCATGTGAACAGATATTTTCCTTTGAATTAATTTGTAAACCTAGTGCAGTTTCTTTGAAAATCTTCAGTGTTTTTCTAACATTTTTCAAATATTTATATGGAAAAATAAACAGGTACGCTATAGGAAAAGCATTCTGAAAACAAAAGAATGGTTCACTTGCTCTGTTATATCTTATCATATGATTAGAATAGCAGAGCCAAAATATATAAAGTCACTAAAATTGATAAATCAGCATTTCCAAACACAAAGGAAAAGACAGATTATACATGATCTTAGATTATTTGGTTAGCTACATCGTTAAAAAATAAAGAAGTCTCAGACCATACTCTAAAATATATTACAACTAGATAAAAAGTAATATATAAAGAAAGAAAATTTTAAAACATAGAAGAATAATAGAGATGACTTTGTATCTGATCATAGGTTAAGGAATGTCCTTCTAGGCATAAAAGTAAAAGAAAAAAAGCAAATTTATCATAAGATTGATAGATTTAAAACATGAAAATTAAAAACACCTGTAATGATAATTCCCAGTGGCTAAAATTACTGATTTTGAGCTGGGCATATTTGAGTTTAAAAAACTACTCTGCCATTTTTTAGGTATGATTTTGCGCAATATACTTAATTCAAATGCTTCAGTTTTCGAATCTGTAAAATGGTCATAGTAATAACAGTAATAACTATTTTTATTACTATACAATAACTACCACATAAAAGTTTTTGTAAGGAACAAGTAAAATAATGTTCTTTGAGCATGTATCAGCAAACAGTGATAAAGCAAATGGAAGGAGGCAAATGTTTAGAATATATATATGTACAGTATATAAAGATTTAATGTTATTAATATAAAAAGATTTCTTATACATTTACATTAGAAAGATAAATCAAGAGATGAAATACTTGAATATGTAATTCACCCAATAAACAACAGAGGCCAGAACTGGAGCAAGAGATCAAGATTATCTCTAACTCTTAGGATTAAGAGTGATTCTTGGTTTTCATATCTTTCAAATTGTCTACAATAAATAACTTACTTTATATTAAGACAAAAAGCACGAGGGAATTTTTTCATTTATTTAATTTACAGAACAAGAACAAGAAATGTCTTAAATGAATATATGGACATGCTTTTTAGTTTTGAGGGTGTACTCTTCCTTTGCTATCTATATTCAAGTACTTGATCCCCTCTTGCATGCCTTCAGGAAATCAAGATTCCTTCAGAGTATTTCTAAAGATTCCTAGAATGTTCTTACATGTCCTGGTTTCTGCTTATTACCTTTTGTACTGAAACACTGGCTTTCTTGCAATATATCTTCCTACCTTGTAACTACTTATCATTGTTCTACTTCAATCAACCCTGAGAAGATTAAGAGAGAAGTAAATAGAAAGAGGATGAGAGAAGGGGGTAAGCATGGAGGTTGAAATAATTAGTTGCCTGGTTTTTGAATGAAGATATCAGCACACTATTCTCTGTAGCATATAAAAACAGACTCCTGCATGGACTATACATTATATAACAACACACACATTTCATGTCCTAAAATGTCTCATAGTAAGGTGTTTGTCGTTAATATAGTTTACCCATATGAATCTAAGAAAGATTTTACAGACATATTTTAAAGGAAGACGTGATGAGATTAGGCATTGATAATCAAGACTACTATTTCAAATAGATTTCTGTCTCTTATTTGTCTGGGCTTCTGTCTTTTTTTTTTTTTATTGCTGTCTTTCTATGACCTTTAACTGGGAGACATATATAAAGATTGCACACTAATGTTTCAACTGATTCCTTTCATTGTTATTGGTAAGTTTTATACATAAGGTTCTTATTGTCCCTGTAGAAGGGAGAGGTAAAATCAATTTCCTCTTTAACATATTGATAAACAACTCCAGATATAAGAGGTAAGGAGGAGAAACTAGATTTACCTTTGTGTGACCTATATAGGAATGCTGGAAAAAATTAATTCCAGGATATTATGTCAACATTCCTTGAAGTTGTGGATGTGATTTACATAGTAGGTCTTCTCCATCCACCCAGCTACTTTCATCTCGATACTGTAAATTGCTTTCATTTTCCCCCTCCGATCTGTGTGCTTGAGGTATTGTTGTGATAAATTATGGAGGTACAGAACTGAAAATGGTGTGTAGATTGTCTAAGAAATTGAGTGCAGTCAGCCTTAAAAGTGGTGGATGATGTGCTAAAGCAGCTACCTCACCCTGGCCATGTCCCATATGTCGTCAATGAACAGCTGCTTTTAACTTTGCCTTTTGCCCAGAGCACGAGAGCTGCTGGATTTATTGAATTAATAACCACTCCATTATGTGTGTTTTGTTTTCCTGTGACCGTGAAATCTGACTATAATGTTAGGAAAGTGTAAGACAGGTCTCCTTAACAAACAAGGCGGTATCTATTTTGGGGGTCATTACTTAATACTTAATCTTTGGGGTAGAAAATAACAGGGAAATCCTTTCAAATCTGGAATAGAATGCTTCTAACAACATTGAGTTAAAAAGGCATTTTATGGGTTACATAGATAGATAGACGCTGGCTTTCACTATGATTTGTAGTCTGAAGCATAGCTACTGACTACAATGTGTTTGTGATTGAATAGGGTTTTTCCTTTAACCTGTATTTTCTTTTTTAAAGCAGAATGTTGTATATATATGTACATATGTATATATGTACACATACACACACACACATACACACACACACACATATATGTATTCCCCCCCTATACAAACACCTAAATACTTTCTGAAGGAAATGAGGACAAAATAGAAGACTGTCTTCCTTTTACACCCTGGGTCATTTCCTGAAGAGTTTTGAATTCAACACGAAAAGCAGGATTTTAGCAGGGGCAATATGCAGCACATGTGGAAAAGGTTGTACCAGTGACCTTTAATTCTTTTGGCCAAGGAGGTGTAGGATAAGTTTTCTATCAAAAAGTTAGAGCCCTTTTGATTAAAGGTGGTTTTCTTTTCATTTATTTTCTCTCTCTCTCTCTCTCTCTCTCTCTCTCTCTCTCTCTCAACTCAGGTCAACACACTATTGTTCATGTTTCTCCCATAACTTCTATCCCTCCTACCATAGTTTCATTAAAAAAAAATTACAGAAGGTAAATGAATGTTCTTTTATCAGCTATATTTCAGTTGCTGGTTATTTTTCTGTTGCTCCTAGGAAGTGGCAGAAATAGCTGTCTTTTGAAAACTTATACATTAATAGTTTTTGAAGTTTTATTCTGATGAGTTTGTCTCTTGAAAATTAGAGTAATAAAAATAATCAAGTATTTTACTAAAAAAAGGGAGCCTAAAAGATTATCTGTTTCAAGGCTTCATTTTATATATGGGAAAACTAAGGCTCTGAAAAGATTTTTAATTTGCCTAAGATAATACAAAAAATTGTAACAATTTCTACTGCCTCCCGATTCAAAGTTTTATCTACCATAAAACTAAGGAGAACGGCCTGTATTATTGACAAAACTAAGTCTTCTCTTTCTTATTTTTTCACAATACAGAATTACTCTAACTATTAAAAAATAGCATTCTCTTTTAAAATCATATTTTCAGGCTACATTTTAAAACTGTAGTGTATTAAAAGTGAAGGTTATAACAATATTTTTTGAAATATCATAAGATGCTAAAAGGCCTTCTGAACCATTTGAGTGAAGTTAAGTTTTGTTTAGCAAAGCATATTTTAATTTACTATCTTTCTGAAATTGGATAATGCAACATAATTCTTAACAAGTACCTACTGTGAGTCAGGCACTGTGCTCAGTGTCACCAACCTTTACAATGACACTCTATCCCAGATATTAAGGCTCCACTTTAAAAACTAGAAAAATGAGAATTAAGGTCTTAGCAATTTACTTCAAGTCAGAAAAATAAATGATTGTGCTGGGATTCAATTCTATTATAATTCAAAGCCCAGGCTCATTCTATTACATCATTGCCTACTTATATATAAAAAGTATAATAAGTAAATAGCCATACTACAAATAAAAAATAAGCAGAATACTACATTTGCTTTTTTAATATGCTTAAAGAAAAACTGAGTGAATAGTCCCTTTTTAATTCCCCACGCCTCAACAAAAACAGACAGCACACATGCACACACACAGTCACTCAAGCTACGTGCAACACAATCTTGAATGATTTGACAATGACCTTTGCTATTCTTTAAAATTCAAGAATGGATATTTCTTTTATTTTATAATTTTGTTTGTAATTTCTGCAACAATTCAAACCAATGAAAAAGCTTCCGAATTACATTTTAAATCTAAAAATATGTATTATAAATTATAAAAATTAGTTTCAACTTAACAAGTATTTACTGGCTTCCAGAGTCAAAATATGCATTGGTAGTGACCTGAAAAAAATATTAGAAAATATAGATTTGGGAATTTTTTAAATATGAAGATTGTTAGTTTGATCAGAGAGGCGTATTAGGTAATCGTTTCTATTTCTAAGCTCAACGTGAAAATGAAATAAGTTATATACTATGGGAAAGGAATATACTTGGAGGAGTCTAGTTATTTGTAGATAGACTGGTTATTTGTTTGCCTGGGGCAATGCTGGTTTAACTTGTTCAGGAACTCAGTTCTCCCTCTCATCTCAAACAGCTCTGGTTTGGGTGCTATTACGTGGCTACCCTATTGGGAGAACCGGGGAGCACTGTATGACTTAAAGAAAAATTAGCTAATTATGAGACAATACGTTTTCACATTCCAAGTGAGGGGAAAAGCATACTTTGTTTTTCACGTATATTAATATTTCCGTTTATTAATAAACTTGAAATGCCTTATATAATTATTTCCTTAAATCCCAAAGAAAATTGTTAATTGATTACTTGTTTAAACAATATTATCTAATTGTGTGTAAGTTGCCTGGTGAAAAAAGAACAGTAATGGGACACTGCCATCAATGAAATTAACTCTATTTTGTCTTGTTTTCAACTCTTAATCTAAGAGAACAAAAAAGAAGAGCTCTAACTCAATGACCCATGTGTCAAAGTGATTTATTTTCTCACCAGCATAAGACAAATCCTTCTCCCAACACATCACAGCAAAATCTAACCCCTCCAAAACAAAACTCATACTTCTAAGCCATCACACACATTTTACATTAAAAATATTTCAGAGGACTATGATGCATTTTTAAAATTAAGTTGATTCACTTTAGAAAAATATAATATTTTTTTTGCCACATGAATAAGATGAAGTCTCAACTTCTAAATTCATTTCTATCAAAACCTGTCCAGATATAAATGAGAAATGCTGAAGTGTTGACCTGGAGTGTCCTTGTTGTTGGAGCTGGCACTATAATTGTACATGTGTATGGATACCTGACACCTAAGGACAGACTTTGAGATCCCTTCCTTGTAGACCCAGGTCTGGAATATTTAACAAGAGTGTGGTAGTGGTAAAGTAATCATGAATTGATATAAGAATTAAAGAAATGGGATAAGCTCCCTGCTTCCTAGTTCAGAGTCCAGTCCCTAGCTACTACTGGGTAGAAAAGGTAATGTGTTAGAGGGGAGAACAAAGATTAGTTATTGAAAACTATTTGTTTATTAGAGAAGTGTAAGTAAAAGTTGGCTTTCTGTTCAAACCCCATGACCTTTGTTCTTAGCTACTCACAAAACAGCCATATGCGTGTCAGAAACTCCTATCATACATCTCAGTAAGCTTTAAATGTTTTATTTATGTACTTAAATGTATAAATGAATTGAATGTGCTTATTTAGGTGATTATGGTTATGTGTAACTAAGGGAATTTTATTTTTAATTACTGCATTACATTCAATAAGATTCTTGCTGATGCTCTTGAGCTGCTTGTGTAGATGTACACTAAGTCCTGTTTTACAAGCAGTACACTGGCATGAAGGAGATGGTGTGAAAGTGTTCCTCCCCTAAGCTACATTCTAAAGAAGACAACTATTTCATTTCATCTTTCATATTTGTAACTGTGCTCTACACAAACGGGTTGCTGTTGTCGTGTAGACACAATTGCAATGTTCGTCATCCTTAAGTCAACAAACTGCGGCTGCATTCTGCAGTGGCTGAGTTTCCTGGGTGGTCTTTAAGAATTGCCCCGGGAGGTAGGCACTGTCATAGTCTAATCCGGATGTTACAAAGGTATGTAAAATGGCATGTCTTGCAGGTTTGGTTTATGTGTTGTCTGGTCTTTCCTGTGGAAATAGACATTCTTTTAAGCTTTTTTGGAACTTCTGTGGAATGAATGGGCTTGAAAAGCTATTAACATTGATTTCCTTAATAAAAGTGTTGAAATGAGACCTGAAACTTATGTTGACATATGAACAGGCAAGTTCACAAACTTTTGGAATTAAAGTTCTGGTTTGAAATTTGTATGTTGAGTGTGTATGTGACTTTTATTCTGGTCTTTTTTTTTTTTCTGCATCACACAATAATGCTTAACAAAATTAATTTTAATATATTTTTTTAAAATATGGGGGATAATGAGAGAGTATTTGGTGCACACTATATCACTGATTATCTTGTGCCATCAGTTCAGTGACATATGAAATAGTGAGAGAGTATTACTCTTTCGAGAAGCTGGGAAGAAATACTGTGAGGAGAGCCTCTAAGACTGTGATCTTTGGAGCCAAAATAGAACTCCTCCCTGATGGAACTCCCAATACGGGGCCTGATAGCACCTAGAAATGCATACACTGATGTGACAATTCAGCACCTGTCCTCCTAACAGCCTTGAAGGAGCCAGTTTCAGTCAGTCTAGTAAATCAAAGTGGCATCTCCCTTAAGAGGTAACTGAAAGGGAAGCAGTCCAAACCATGCATTCCAATCCTTACTGGGCCACCTGGAATTTAAAGCTAAAGCACTGGCTTTTACTTAAAATGCATGAGGAGCCTGCCTCCCCAGCGTGACCTTTCACTCATTTTAGAGAATTAAATAGAGCTTACCAAAGAGTAACCTTCTCTCTTTTTCATGCACCTGCACACATCCCAAATCAAGAGTGCCGAAACTAAATGATCCTTGAAAGCAGGGAAACAGCAATGACCTTTTGTGAGTAAGTCTTCCTGGAAAACATCTGGGAGGAAAGGTCTTGATGATGATAGAATCAATGTCAGCAGAACTGATAATTTGAGAAAACATTTAAAGATTCAGAGTTTATTTCACACGGAGTCCCAAACTCCCAGGAAAGGAAAACTTGCTGAAATTAAATGAAAATGAAATGTATTCTTGCCTTGATCTATATGAATTGAATGAAAAACCAGTGCAAAGTAATTACTTGAGGGTTACTAAGATGAATATTCTAATAATTTCATTATAACCAATTCTTTTCAATGAGAAATTCTGAGGAAGTGTGCTGCTTAGAATTATTCAAGTAAGAAATTCAGTGTAAATGTTTTTAATCCTTTCTAGTTGAATTAATATGGTGCAATGCCTTATGGTTACAGACTCAGTTATCTTTCTTGTTGACACATATAAGAAAATTCTGGCTGGGCACACATGATTTATTTTTTATATCTGGAGCTGGGCTATAATCATTCACCCCTTTTCAAGTCCAGTTTGGCAACTTTATCTCACTTGCAGTTTGCATTTTTTGAAAGTGAAAATATATTCTGCAGCTTTTGATGTGTTGATTGGTAGGAAGGTAAAGACAGCTGCACACAGTCCCTGGAGACAGGGCTCAGTGGCTAAATGAAGACCTCTAGTGCTTTCTTGTTAGCCAAGATAGATCTACATCCCGATGAACCACAACTAGTCAATAGCAGAGGCACTCAGTGCATGTGATCAGAAGCCACAAATCAGTTTTCCCTGGGACTTAGTTATCGGCATATTGTGCCGTAGGCCATGCCCTGCTGCTACTTGCCTGACTGTAATTTTTCCCCCAGTGAAGTTTTTAAAGTCGCAGGCTGAGGCTGTAACCGTGCTCTCTCGGCAACAAGGCTGTCACTAGCCTGCCAGATATCAATTGCCCATCAAATAAATTGCTACTTTAATATACTCAGTCTCTCACTATTAAGGAGGTTCAATGCTAGTAGGATTTCTCATTGTTATGTTTTCCTCTCCAAAATTTATTTCCAAATGTCGCCTTCCTTATGGCAAACACATTTATATTACACTGATATGCGTGCATGGGTTGGCCAGTTGCATTTTTAAGTCTCCATCACTTTTGTCTGAAGTATTGTTAATAGCTCCCTTATTGACCTCAATATAACTGATTTCTCACTATCTAATTCACCCTAAATCTTGCTTCTAGAAGTACATTTGTGAAATACACGTCTAGTTACATTAATCTTTTTAGAATTTCCTGATGTTTCTCCATATATCTCAGTGGGGTCCCTTGTGTTAGGCCCTGGATACTCTAAGAAAATAACACTTTATTAAGGAGAATTACTTTCTTTGGGCACTATATTGTTACCTAAAGTGTCAAGTGCCTTTTCTTTGTAAAATAATAGTTTTAATTTAGGCACCAAAGCTATGTTTGAAATACCAATGTTACTGGCTTACAATGTGGTATTTAAAAGGATTAGTGGGTTATTTTTGTGACAGGATCCCCATCCCTGGCCAATGGGCCACCCCTGGTGTGATCTGGGCAGACCAACCCCTAAACACCAGTTCTCCCTCTCAGTAAACAGACTCTGCTGACTGGGCCTCTTCTCCTCATAAGGATCCCATTATACGCAAGGTCTTCTGAGAAGAGATTGCTGTTACTGCACATCCTGGGGCCTTAATGGGGTCAGTTCTCATCCTCCTCTGCTCTGATGAGGAGTGAAGTGTTCAGGGCAATACCTTTCTCCTTCTCTAGCAGTGTGAGCTGCTCCCTGCACTCTATACTATGGTGCAAAAATTTGGTGTTCACCAAACTTTTGAATGCAGCATTTATTAATGGCACGAGATGACCTGGTCTCAAACTGCCCACTTCTTCTCTCCCTCTCCAGGACACCGCAGCAGTGTCCAATCTAAGCCTACTCATAGTTCTCTAATGTCTGCGTCTTTGAGCCTCAGTGACTTTGCCTACCACACCCTGCAGTTACCTTTGTACGTATTCTTAATGTTCTTGTCTGTCTGCTAAATCCATACTCATCCACCAAGTCTCAGCTCAAACATCACCTCTTCTCTGACATTTACAATGTCTAGGGGAAAAAATATTCTTTTTTAAATAAAAGAGGCTTGAGCCTGTTTGGGAAACAAAGTAGAGAGATTGATATCCTGAGATAATTGATGGAGCCAGTCCAGGAGGATATGATAAAGTATAAGATTAAAAGCACAGAAGGAAAGCATTGTATGCCTGCTCTCACACAGCGCCTGCAGATTGTAACCATTTGTTTGCTTGTGGAGCTCCCCACTCCAATGGACTGGTAGCCCAAGCCGCCATCATTTCTTGCTGGGATCACTGTAATAGCCTGCTAAGTGGTATCTGTATTTCTACCCTTGCTCTGCATTAGAATAATGTCAACATAACAGCCAGAGGGAGTCTTAAGATACAGGCCAGATCCTGTTACTTCTCTGCTCAAAATCTGCCCTTTCTCAGAAGAACACCAATGGGCCACAGGCTCTCCTATCATGTGCCCTCCTCTATTTCCTCCACTGATATATTATCTTCTGAAACAATATATAAGTTACTTATTGACATTTATGTAATCCCTCTACCTCAGCTAGCATATTAGCTTCATGAAGGAAGTTTATCTGTACCTCCAGTAATGGGGGCACCCGGTAATTCTCTAATGAATAGTCATTGAACAAATAAGTACATTTCCCATGGATGCACATACATCAAAACAGTGTGGAGATTGACAAGCTCATAGAATTTATGACATCCACGATTTTAGCAAAAATCTTATATAGCTGTAATAAAAGTCCTTTTTAATACAAATTTCTGACTACTTAAACTAAACTTAGTAAATGTGGATAATTCTTTCCTTCTTTCTTTGTTTTTTGAATTAGAGTTTTACTCTGTTGCTCAGGCTGGAGTGCAGTGGCATGACCACAACTACCCACAACCTTGACCTCCTGGGCTCAGTTGATCCTTCCACTTCAGACTCCTGAGTAGCTGGATTACAGGTGTGTACCACCACACCTGGCTAATTTTTTGATTTTTTTGTAGAGACAAGATCTCATGTTGCCCAGTCTGGTCTTGAACTCCTAAACTCAAGCAATCCTCCTGCTTCAGCCTTCCACAGTGCTGGTATTACAGGTATGAGCAAACACGCTTGACCTTGGACAATTCTTTAAGATGATTCTAAATGTTCTAAAGTAAACATTCAGGTTATTATCTCATATACCTCAACTGATTCTTTCTTAGGGCTATTTTTCTTTTTTTGATTACTTTGATTTTGTTTTTACTGATGACCTTTAAGTTTGCTGTTACCCAGAATATACAAGAATGATTTTAAAGTAATGACTTTCTTATAACACTTTAAGATAAAATAAGCAAAGTTAGCAAAACTTACAATTTATGTTTGGATAACTAAAATAAATGGAAACAACTTCATATATATTTGCATATTTATGTTTTGACTGCCACCGTATGTGCAAACTGTCTTTATAATTTTTTATTCAGAAACATGTCAACAGTTGATATTCAGAATTGTTGTCTTAGGAACTGTATTTTGCAGAAACATGTAAGCTTAGCTGAAGTACTCATTTTTATTTTAAACTATAGAAAAGTTTAGTTTTAACTGAGTTCATAACCACTATTAGATTTTTATCTCTATTAACATATATGAGTCAAGAGAGCATTTTCGTGCCAAAGACAGTTATACCTTCTATGCCCTGAAGAGCACAGTAGTGGCTGTTTGGGCTTTGAACAACATATTAGTGAAGTCAAGTCACACATTTCTCAATGCCATTACGCAAACAGAGGAAGAATGAAAGCCAGAGCCTGAAAAAGTAATTCTTGGACGGCTTGAGGAGTGTATAAAATGTGCTCTATAATTTTCAGCCTCCTGCAGTGCAAATGATTAGCTAAAGAAACACTTTGAACCTGTTAGTTGTACATCTTTTAAACCATTTTAAATTATGGAAAAGGTAGTCCTCAAGAAATTAATTAAAGTTTTGGACAATAATGCAATCAGGGATATCTATGTTTGCAGTCTTTTCTCTCTGCTTGCATACATCTTTCTCTGTCAAGTACATCAAACAGCTAATTAGCCTCATTTTAAGAGCTTCACTGCTCACATCACTTAAAAGGATCCAGATCGCCTTCTCAGAGTTCACACTTTCTGTGCATTGGCTTTCTGAATGTTTCTTAGACTTTGGGGGAATCTATTCCCTACATATTGGAGGAACTTTAAAAGATGAACTTTCTTTCTCACAAATCAATTTTCTTTGTTTTCTCATTCATGATCAGCATTTTATAAATAATCTTGTAAAGGTTAATAAACCTATTTTATCTGGTATTTGCTTATTTTAGTTAAATACCCTTGGGTTTGCTGAAGCCATCTGAAAAACATTAGAATGACTGCTTTTTATTAAGACATGTGGTACCAGGAAAAAAAAAATATGAGAGACTAAAGTGTTGCTTTCATTTAGCATAAAGTGTTACTACCATGACAAAAGTTCAGTGTTTCAAATACTCATTTTAGAAATAACTAGAGGTCACATGATCTACAGATATCACATGTTAGCACATGTTAAAAGTTATAACCATAACTAGAGACAGAATCTCTGACTCACAGCTTCCATTAATCTGAACTATCACATGTCATCTCAAGTTGACTATAAAAATAACTCAAGACGCCAGAGTGCTTCAATTAACAGCTGAAATATTGTGATATTTTAACACAGGTGATATAAAAAATCAGGGCCACAAATAGATACATGTCTGTAAGTTATAGTTATTTTCTTGCAGGTTTATTGCTAAGGACAGATGCAGAGAACATTTTCTCTTCTCATAAGCTTGTAGGACAGTGTGTGGTGGGTGGGGGCATAACACTTACATGATTTTTTGATCATCTCAATGTGTATGAATGCTACCTGTGGCTAGACAGTGGTAGCTTGGTTAAGAACACCCATGACTGTTTGAGATAGACACTCTGTGGTATCTTAAGTAGAGCAAGGCACTCAGAGAAGCCAAGTAGATGTTTGCAAACTAGCAACAACAATAATATTAGACATCCATTGTGAACCACCCATTGTATGGTTTAAGCATGATTTTAAATGTTTGAGCATTTTAACTCATTAAATTTTCAAAATAACCTTTTGAGGTATTATCACCAACTTACCATTGAGGCATACAGACTTTAAATAACTTGCTGAAGGTCACACATCCACTAAATGGTAGATTTAGGATTTGATCCCAAGCAATTGGGTTCTAGAACTCTGCAATCTTAAAATCTTGAAGAAAGAAAATAATAATAATGGAGATAAGATGGTGGAGATGAAGATGAAATGGGAGGTAAGGAAAGAATTAAAAGAAGAAAAAAAGGACTGAATAGAGACTAGGGAAAAAAAGCTATTTGTTTAGGTAACACCTAATATCACAATTAAAATGGTGGTCAAAATGTTTAAGGAAGGTATGGTGGGAAAAAGATTTCCCTGAGAAGGGCAATATTTGACCTGTGCTTTTGAAGTGAATCATGGTGGATTTAAGATTTTTTTTCTGCCTGAAGATTTCATTATAACTGAACCCATAACTTGTATTAGTGCTTACTGAAGTATATTTTCATACCAAGCAAAAAATTATTTCAACAAAAATAAATATTATGGTTTCAAAGGAGAGGGAATGAAAGCCAGGTTGATACATGAACTATCCAAATAAAGTTTAAGAAAAATAAAAACACATGAACACTTACATTTCTGCTCATATTTTTTCTAGAAGCATGTTCATAAGTCTCTATATTTCAAAATTATGCATTCAAGGCACTATGGCTGGTCTCATGTAGGTATGCTCAAGAAGACCGATATGTAATAAGTAGTCTTCAATGTTTAGCAATAACACAAAAACAGAATGTTTGTAGGGTAGCAGTTGCTAAACTAGAGTTTATTTTTTTATTACATTCTCTTTGACCAACATATTTGTGAGATAGGTGTGTCCACTCCATCTGGCTTCAGTACCCTGAACTGTTGGTGTTGGGCCTTAGGATATCCGAGCAGCCCATAGCCAAGTAAGAAAGAGAGTCGGGAGCAGTTTGAATTAGAAATTAAATCAATTGTTATTTAACCCAGCCAACTCACTTTAAAGTTGAGGAAATTAGTGTCCTAGAAATTAGGATTATTCATTCATGCAATCAAACCACATTTACTGAGAGCCTACTACATGACAAGAACTGTTACAGACATTCATTTGGGTGACTTGTTTAAAGTTACATGGCTAATGAACAGTGATCAGGAGAGACCAGATCTTTTGTCACTTCATTTGTCGGACTTTCTTCTGCATCACGCAGCTACCTTACTTTTGAGATTATTTTCTCAGTGTGGCTTGAAAATGTGTCTAATTATCTGACTTTCTATGGTTGCCTATACAAGTTTTAAATGGTGGCTTCTTGCCATTTGTTTTCTGTGTGTAGGTCCAGCCTTGCAGCATTTGTTGCAGGAAGCACATTCATGGTTGAGAACTCACTCTTCTTGGATTTTGCAGTTTATGTCTTATCACACAGTTTAGTAATAAAGATAGCTTAAACGTGGGATGAATAAAACTCCTGGGGATATAGGTCTTAAATGCTGTGATCAGCAATGGTCACTGGCAGTGGATGTTTTTATTGGCTTTGAGATCTTTGATGCCCCTTTATGTATTTAATATTGTGTGTTGTGGTTTAACAGAGTTTTCTACTCTTGAAAAACAAATTACTCAAACATGATGTGACGCAGCCTTTGTTACAACATTCAAATTGTAAGATAACGGAATTCAAAATTTGCCCTCAACTTAATTCACTCATGTTTTAATGGTGAACGGAGGAGATCAGGATTCAAACCCAGGCGTAGATGACTCTGGTGTCTTCCTCTTTCATCGTTGATTACAGGATATCATATTCATCTGGTATTTTTATATTATTATTGAATTGTCTCTCTCTATTCTTTGTCTCCTTTACCAGTAATACCAATTTTTCTCCTTTTCTCCAATGTTAATCTCTTCTTGTGTATTTTGGACCCCAGATCTTACATTTCTTCCTGGTCTGGGAATGCATCTCCTGTTATCAATGCAATAACAACTACTACATATAATAATAATAGTCAGATAGCTTTTTAGATGATTATATTATATACTGTTGGTTAATATTTGTCAAGTGATAGTGTAAATCAACTAAGTTGGATTCATGTATTCTTAATAAGCGATACCTCCTCAGTTTATATCTTTTCTTTATTTTCATTTGAGATTCAGTGGGTACACGTGTGTTCAGTACATGATCTAAATATATATATATATATATTTTTTTGAACTTCATTTTTGGTGTTCGATGTATTTTTGTCAGACTAAGTTCACTGGTCTTGTTGGTAAGGATCTTTATGGACCTGATGCTGTTATACAAATACTTTTTTGTTTTTATGTCATTGGAAAATTTGAACTTTTTTTTTTTTTTGAGTTGGAGTCTCACTTTGTCACCCAGGCTGGAATGCAGTAGCCTGTTAACGGCTACCCCAGCATCGCCATGCTGGGGTCAAGTGATCCTTCTGCCTCGGCCTTCCAAGTAGCTGGAACTACAGGCACGCACCACCACGACTGGCAAATTTTTTGATTTATTGTAGAGATGAAGTCTCACCAAGTTGTCCAGGCTGATCTGGAATCCATGGGCTCAGGCAATCCTCTCACCTTGGCATTCCAAATTGCTGGGATTACAGACGTAAGCCACTGTGCCCAGCCTTAAACATACTCTCCTAGCTTTTTTTGTTTGTTTGTTTTTTACGTTTCAAAACAAGGTTTATTAGAGAAAGAAGAGAGGAAAGAAAGGGCAGGCGAAAGTTTCATACCAGAAAGGCCTGGCACAGGCAAGTTTCTCTCTCTCTCTAAAAGTAAAGATTGCCTCACCTAGCTTATTGGTATTCTCTAAATGCTAATAACAACACCGAATGGCAATGTGTAGCAGGGCAGTGCCACAAATAACATTCAGCTTCTGGATATGAAAATATCTATTTATTTGCTAGCATGTTTTAGTAGAGTTAACTATCCTGTTTTTCCTTGGGGCAACCATATTTTTTCCTGCTTTACCAAAGAACATCACAATATTCTGTTTGCCTCCACCAGAGGAATTTTATATGGCTCTATTTCAGCTTCTGAGAAAGAACAGCGGGGACTTGACCACACTGCCTGCCAATCCATCCTCATTCATTGGTTGAGTAACTGGATTTCTTCCTCATTCCTGTAATCAACCTCCATCTTAAATCCATTTGTTTCACTTGGGTTCCTATCTTGTCCTTTTATGTTTTAGTATCTGCCTTGAACCTGGCTGATTCCTTTGGGATAGATTCTTGTTTTTGCAACTCATCCCTGGAGCTGTGTTACTGTTCCTGAATGCTTAACCAGCAACAGTAGTCACATATGTTTCCATAGCTTTGTAATTTTAACCACCTGTTTGCCTTGTTTGGCATTGTTCCTGGACAGTTTAATAGTATCATCATTGTGGTTTTACTCATGTAGCTTTCCAACAACAACTTCACCCTCCAAAGATCAAGGATAGCTTGTGGCCTATATTTCTTTTGATATAGTGGCTGCTCAGATAATACTTATTGAACAGGTTAAATAAATTAATTTCTTGAAGTTTTCTACTCTAGCCTTTCTTTACCTCCATGCTACTATAGCACCTGTTACCATGTCATGACCTGCCTGGTCCCTACCACCTGCCACTTGTGAGGATACCCTCGGTTTCTGACTTTTATTTCTTGAAAGTTGCTGAGTTGTTCCCAAAAACATGACTCCCAATAGTGGATGCACCTAAATTCCCATTTTCTCAGTTTCAGCTCCTCTTGACCAGTCCCTTTTCTTGCATTATCTACTGAACTAAAAACGTCTATACTGACATGTTAATGTCACTGTTAGTTAACATTTAGAATACTTACTCTGAACCAGGAACTATTCTAAAAAAAAAATAAAAAACTACTTACCTAATTTCAAAAAACACTCCCTAAAAATCTACAGTCACGTCAATTCTAATGAACCTAATGAAAGTAATTGTGATATAAATTTCACTACCTCTGAGTAATTGTAAAGTCACATTATTCCACCAGGTAATGCATAGTGGGAAATCTGGGAACTTTCATTTTTAGCATAGACTTTATTATAGCTATTAAATTTCCTGTATTAAGACTCTGAAAAAAAGGGTTTACTCTGAATGGTGCAAAGGAAGACAAAACAAATGTATTAATCTCCTTGTGGCTTCACAGGTTTCTTTTGACATGCATATTGTGAAGTTTAAACTTAAACTTGTTTAAGTTACATTCTCATATTGTTTCTGCACATAAGAAAACTTTATGAACATATGGAGTATACTCAATGAAGGACACTGAGAAAATGTCACCATTGCCAAATTCAGTGTGTGGTTTCATCCTGTGTGATCACTGATAATATTAAAGCCTCAAAAAAAAAAAACAAGACCAAAAGTATTATCAAAATAAAATTCTAAATCAGGTAGACATACTAGTTTCAGTTTTCAAGGTAAAGTGCAGTAAGAAAGAATTATTAAAAAAGAAATATCTTATAATTCTAAGGACACACTCATTATATACTGCAAATATTACAGAAGAATGAATTGGGATCATGATAGGTATGCCTTAAATTTGTTACCTTTAAGGTAATAGATATCTTTAAGTATAATAAATAGAAAATTGAATCGTTAACATAGTATATTAAGCTGTTTGCTTGTTTTGCAACCGGAATACTTTATTCTGAATTTGGAATGGCAGTTATTATTTTATTTCCAGAATTGCTGAGGCTCCCACAATGCTGAAATAATTCTGAAAGATACACATACCCAATAATAATAGCACTGTGGTAAGATGTCCGTCTTTCTTCCTTTGGTACTACTAAATCCTTAAAGTAAAATGTTTCTTAATATTTCACTTCTAGTCTAGCTGAAACACATTTATATTCCAATTATTATAAGTTATAGACCCCTCTGGTAATTTATATAAGGAGAGTCTTGGTGATAAGAATATGTAAGAATAAACTGTATTGGTGACAAGAATATGTAAGAAGAAATTCTGTCTAAGAAATTGCCAGTCCAATTCATGCCCCATCAGAAACATGAAAGATCTGACAACATATAAGTGTATATAAATTTATTCAAATACTTAAAGCATATGCACCTGTAATTGTATATCAGTAATTATCAAAGGTTCGGCATGTTTGTATAGCCACAGTTCCCAGAATAAAAGACATGCTGATATTTTCTCTGCTACTCTATGCTGGCAACATATCTTAGGGGATCTTACATAATGTCTTCCTTTACAACACTCACTCCTCAAAAAAACTCTCGATCATCTTACCCACTCTGTCCTTTTGATGCTGGGGGCATAGGTGAGAGAATACACATAGGATTAGAGGTGGGAGTGGTACTAGCAGGTATTGTTTAGAAACATTTCTGATTTGATGAAAAAGAGACTTTCTTATAAATTCATAGACTAATATGATGGTCTCTGTGGAGCCTCAAAGTAGATTATTCAATTTAAATTTATCTGTTTGAATGATAAGATCAAAGACATAGAAACTAGTTTGTTCAAGTGAAAGATTTTCTCAGGATTTAGCATTCTAGTTATGAATCTCCAAGAAGAGGATAGATACAAAACACATCTTCTAATGGCATGAGACTGGACCTGAACCCCTTTGCTTGCCTTTCCTTCCCTCCCTCCCTCCCTCCCTTCCACCCACCTTCCCTCCCTCACCCTCTCCCTTCCTTCCTTCCTTTCCCCCTTTCTTCCCTCCCTCCTTCTTTCTTTCATTTTTTTCCTTTTCTTCTTCCTTTCCTCCTTCCATTCTTCCTTCTTTTCTTACTTTTCTCCTCCCCTAACACCCACTTTTCTTTATTTCAAGAAATCACTTTCCAGGAGTAGTTTTCAGGAAACAGACTACATATATTTCACATTTCAAGGTTACTTTTACTTTTTGCTATAACAGATCTCATTTTTTTCATTTTTTGGTTATCCCAAATTACACATTTCCATATGAGAATTTTAATTTGTCAAATGAAATTGCTCTAAAACTTTAACTTTTTCATGATATTATTTTTTCCTCTTCGAGAACGCTTTTATTTTCTATTAGTGATGGCAAGTGGTCATAATTTGTATATTCTGCATATGTATGTTCACATTTTAAAATCATGTTTACATTATAAATATAGATTTACTGTTAAAAATCTTTTATTCTATTTAGAGGCCAACTATATTTACTGAGTCCTTTTGATGGAATTCTACAAACTAGAGAAACATTTATGTTGGTTTAAATCAATAAGAAATTGCCATTTATTTGTATAGCAACAGAAAATAGAGGAATAAAAAGTTAGAACATTCATTGTGTGTCTAATATATACTTCATTCTTAATCTTCATAAAGGCTCCGTCAGTTACCTTGCTACATAATAAGCCACTATAAAGACTGATTATTTAAAACAGCAAAGACTTATTTTCTGTCACAATTCTATAGATTGGCAGGGCTCAGTTGGACAGTTCTTCTATTGGTCTTGCCTGCAATACTGTGGCAGCAATCAGTTGGCAGCTCAAGTGTAACTGAAGTGTCTAAAATGTCTTAGTACATATCTGGAAACTTGATGCCCTTTTTTCATGTGATCTTACAATTCGAGATCTCTGAGGCCAAGATTCTAGACTTCTCCATTCTGCCAACTTCTATTGGTCAAAGTAAGTCAGGAAGTCAGTCAGGTTGAAGGACTGGGGAAATAGACTCTGCTTCTTGATGAAAGGAGCTGAAAATAGTCTGGCCCTGTTTTCCAATGTTGTAAGATATATTAGAAAATAAAGAACTGTTTTACATTTTCAATGCAGCTAACGTGGTCTCCCTTTCACATTCTATACAGATAACAATAACTTTGTAACTAAATAATTATTATTACTCTAAAAAAACTGAGATAAAGAACTGTTTTAATGTAGACACCTCAAAGGGAATTAGAATAAAAGGCATTCATTCTTGATAAGAAAGAAGTAGTGCCTTGCAAAATATATAATATGAAGTAAACAATTGATGATATTCTTTGTTTGGCTTTGCTGTCCTGTAATTTTGTCGATTTAAACATTTTTTAAGAAGAGATATTATTCATTTATCTTATGTGAGAGTAAGTGTAGTATAGTAGAAAAATACAAGTTATAGGATTATAGAATCTGAGCCAGTTACAGTGGCTCGCATCTATAATCCCAGCACTTTGGGAAGCTGGAGCAGGATTGCTTAATCTCAGGAGTTTGACACCAGCCTGGGCAACATAGCGAGATTCCCATCTCTACAGAAAGAAATCACAAAATTAGTTGGGGGTGGTGGTACACACCTGTAGTCCCATCTACTCAGGAGGCTGAGGCAGAAGGGTCATCTGAGCCCACAAGGTTGAGGCTGTGGTGAGCCTTGATGCACCACTGCACTTCATTCCAGACTGGGCAACAGAGTGAGATCCTGACTCAAACAAAGCAAACAAAAATAATGAAAAAATCTGAGTTAGAACTTTGGATCCTCCAATTACTAGTTAAATGACTCAAAGCTATTAAAACACAATCAATATTTCTTTAGAAGTATTCAGGTAATAATTAAGTGAAATGATTTTAGAATTCAATGAATAATAATCATTTCTCTTCTGTTCTATCATTTTGAACTTTATTAGTATCTATTTAGACAAAATAAAGTAAAACAAAATTTCACACTTTATATTACTCTTTTTCTACTCTTTCCTACTGACTGGATTAAACTCTTAAAATAAATAAGAGGCTGGACTCGGTGGCTCAACCTGTAATCCTAGCACTTTGGGAGGCTGAGGAAAGTGGATTTCCTGAGTCCACTGGTTCAAGACCAGCCCTGGCAACTTGGTTAGATCTTGTCTCTACGATAAAATAAAAATTAGCCAGGCGTGGTAGCACATGCCTGTTATTTCCGGTTACTTAGAAGGCTGAGGAAGAAGGATAGCCAGAACTCAGAAGGTTGACGCTAGGGTGGCCATGAGCATGCCACTGCACTCCAGCCTGGGCGACAGAATGAGACTCCAACTCACACACACATCAAAAAAACCCCAAACAAACAAACAAACAAAAAACCAGGAACAAAGTAGGATATAACATACATTTTACTTTTTTCCTTTGATTTAAAATCTGATCACAGATAGAAAGGAAAGAGAAAAAAATGTTTAAATTTCCAAATGAGAAGAAAAGCACCATTTGGAAATCAATGACTCATAAATGATTTTAAAGTGAGTGCGCATATATGTGTTGGGGGATGGTATCCCATAACTAGATGCTAATTAATAGAGATATTAAATAGTGGGAAAAAGCCCCATAGTTTAGCTTGAAAGGTAACTAGCATTTGTAGAAAACTTCTTGGGGAAGCCTAGGAGATAAACCAACACATGAAACCACTAGTCATGATGATACAAACAGCTCTCCTACTGGGTGATATGGAGAGAGAGACTTAAAGTCAATTTGGTAACATCTAAACAAGAACTAAAATTTAGAGTATCCAACTTGGGGCACGGGAAGGAGAAAGGTAGATGTCAGGGTGCCTCCAGTTTAAGAAGACAGTTGAGGTAGTTGCCTGGGTTATCTTCTGAAGTGCTGATTCATTTAGTTGCCTGGTTTATCTTCTGAAGTGCTGATTCATGATTTTTGTAAAGGAAGGCTTTTAAATATGATGGCCTTGTCTTTCCAAATGTTTACTTCTGTCTTCTACTAGACCTTAGCTCTGTATAAAACTCAGAGATTTTTTGTTGTTATTTTTTGGGGGAAGTGTCCTACAAATAAAGGTTTATTGAGGGATTATAATAAATCTTTCAACCAATATCAGTAAGATAATCCTCTTCCAAAATGGCGAGACAGAGAAGCAGTAATAGTGGGGAGGGCAGAGACAGTGACATGTCCTTCCAGGATGGTGATGGGCAGCATTACTCCAGGGATTGCTGGATCTATGATTGGGGCAGATCCAGGCCACTAGGAGGCAGACAGGGAATAACATACAACGAGAAAGATACTGGCCCAAGAGGTTGTCTGAAGTTATGGGAAGACTGGTGAGACCCCAAAAAGTCTTGTGAAGGCCTGGTCTAAGGAGAAAAATCACTGCACTAGTCACCTTAATCTATGATTATCCCTACCTCCAAAGTCAATATGAATATTGCAAACCAAGTATTAGTCTTTTTGTTATGTCTCAGAACAGCTCTCAGAAAACATTTGAAGTTCAAACAAATACTAGTGTACTAAACAGTTACTAGGGATTCGAAAAAGATGCCCCATTCCAGATAGGCAATGAATGTAACCTGATTTTTAAAAATATCAATAAGATCTATAGAATCTGATAAATAGCTGCTCCTTTACATAGACTTGACAATAGCCACAAACACAAAATTGTTGCAGCCTTACCTTCAGTTTTGACTCTTGGCTGTTACAGAAGTATGGTTTGGGTTATATTTAGATAACTAATATTAACGAACTTTTATTGCATTTGTCTTTGTTTGCGTTTGTGGACTTCTTTGGAAATACATTTGTGTGCACTGTGTCCAGTAATATTGAAAGTTGTACCTTCCACGATTCTTTGCCATTGTATGATGAAACGTTCTATATATATTAAAATGAAGGTACTCTTAGGGGAGACATAGAGCAGAATGAACCAACAAAAAGAGCTTTAGAGACTGAATATGTGAAGTGACAGTGATGGCAGAATGGTAGTTCTCCTTACTGAGTGGCCCAGAGGACTACAGAAAGACTTATAGCACAAGGCATAGTGCCTTTAACTTAGCAGCTCCCATAGGTTTAAGTACTCACAGTACAGCAGCTAATCAAATAATTTCTCCCGTACACATCTTGACTTGGTCTGTCATTGTAATAAAATGTTGCTGACTGAGGGTCAGGGAAATTTTTTCCCTTCTGCTAACCAAATGAAGCATTTTATCAGATGATCACATTTCTTCATAGCAATACTATGATGATCTGTTTACTCCAGGTAATGAGAGGCCTAACCATGAAAATCACAATTGCTTTAATGTGATACTATGCTTTGAAAAGAAAGAAAAGAGGAAAAATATTAATTGAGATACTAAAATTCTCTCCTTGAAGTCCAATTTTCATGGCAATGGAATGAAGAAAATTAGAAGGGAGTGAGCACAGGATTTTCTTGGAAATGTTGAGGTTGTTCAACCATTTGACCACAGACTGAGAAACAGTCAATGGTGGTATGAGAGAAAAATATGGATTTTACTCTTTGTTACTCTTCAGCTATATATTCTCATGAAAGTTATTTCACTTCTTTTGGATACAAGCTTTTTATCTATTAAATACCATATTGGATTACGTGGTCTATTACATTTCCTTTCAAAACTAAAACCTATTGTTCTTAGTAGAATTTGGATTGAACAAAAATTCAAAAAAAAATGTATCACAAGATATCAAAAGTAATCATTCTCTGAGTGTTACTATTAAGGTTATTTTACCAGAAATTTAAGCATAATTACATATGCTGGAACACATTCCTAGGCTAGGAGTTCATGACCTCATTTGTCCACGTATTTGATAAGCCTTCTGAGAATTTTGGACCAGGCTGTGAGCTTTTCACCAGTGAGTCTTTTATTCAGGTTTAGTTCCTTTTCTGGTTCTTCATTTAATTTTCCTAAGAGATGGAAAGTCTTTCACCAGATCAGTTGTCAGTGAAAATGTGTAGTCCATTTTTAACTAAGAGTATAGATAATCTGCACTCTTAAATCTTACAAAAAGTGCATTTTCAAACTCATTGCTTCCCAGTATTATCAAAAAATCTGCAGATAGTAACAATATGTAGAAAGGATTGCTTAAAGATGAAATCCATCCATGATTGCAGGCACTTTAAAATCTACCCCTGTATTTGGTCAAATCAGAAGACAGATGCATACCTGAATGTCATTGTATTGACCCATATGGAACTTCCTTTAAGGAAATGTGTTTTGAGGTGATGCCAACAACAACACTGTGGATCTTGTCATTTTGTCTACTCTAAAAATGTGGTTAAGGATATGAGCTAGTACATTACATGGTGCTGGTTTTATGGACCATGGGGAGAAATTTCTGTCAGATATTAGTAACAGCAACAATTTTGCTTCTCCTAACAACTGTTCTGATTTTATCTTATATACCTTGTAAATTGTGTAACTGACCAGGATTCTATTTTCCCACTGACTGTTCGATCTACTAATATCAAGTTGTTCTAGTATTAATTGTTTAAGGGTCTCATTATGGCCTTACTAATACTTTTCTTTACTTTCTTTCCCTTACTTTTAATTCAAGTTGTCTGTGAATTTTTTCTTTTATTCTGATATTATATCTGTAACTAGGTGAGGTATATATTTGCTCATTTGTATATTCTTTTTTAATTCCCTGCTTTGTTTCAAAAAGCATTTAAAAGAGTTTAACAAAACATACACAATTATATTTAAAATATGAGCTAATAAGCTGAAAAATGTTTGAAAATTAAGGTGCGTTTACTTGATTTCTGTCTTAGTCTATTTGGTCTGCTATAACAGAATATGTTAGACTGGGTAATTTATCAACAATAAAAATTATTTGCTCACATTTCTTGAGGTTAGGAAGTCCCAGATCGAAGTGCCAGAAGATTTTGTACATGGTGAGGGCCCTTTCCTCGTGGATGGCATCTTTTATGTTTCCCCACATGGTGTAAAAAAGGGGCAGCAATCTTCCTCAAGGCTCTTTTATAAGGGCATGAATCCCATTAGAATGACTATATTCTTATATCCTTATTCCAAAAAAAGCCATTTGGAGGCTTCTTTATCAGGGACCTATGAGCAGTGAGACTTTTGAGTGAGGAAAAAATTATTTTATTAGAGCTGAAGACATGATGAAAGAGTTATCATGGCTTATCCTGACCTAGATTAAGCCCAAAGTAAACCTTTCAACTGTTGTTGAATTACTAGTTTAAAAATCCTCAGAAAGTTTCCTTAAAATATATATCTTTAAAAATGTGAGTTTTTATGGAAAAGTTATAGGAAACTATTTTTTCTATAATGTAATTTAAGAACAAATGCTAAATTTGGCTAAGGTCTTCCTCAAGCTCCTCTGCTGACACCTTTGTTTTGCAGGAGGGTGGTGCCTTGAAAACAATTTTCTTCACTCCCACTCAATACTCAAAACCTTTTCTGCTCCTAACTCTTCCCCTTCCCTACTCCCTACTTCACCCCAGGTTCATAAGACAGCAGATGTCTTTGGCGGAGTGGGGGGGGCTCCCTATACAGACTCTTTACATAAAATGGAATGTTGGGGGAGCCAACACTTTTTTCTATTCATTTAGCCTCTTATTTATACTTCACAGTAAGTGATTAAAGGCTTGACTGTGCTTTAGTTTTGGCTTGTTGTCTTGATTGACTACTCCAAGTTCCGGCAGCTCAGTCTCTCCAGCTGTGCTCAGCTTTGGACACACCTTTGATTTTATATTTGGTCCCAAGAATTATTTTACTTTGAGAATTTTTACCAGTGACAGAGATTGGGACTGTCAAGTCTGCTTTATTACTCAGCAAATCCTGACCTTTTCTATTTTCCTCTAACTCTCCTTGCACACTATACAACTTCTTAGCATCTCTCTCTTTTCTTGTGCCTGATCATATTCAGCTAAGACAAGTTGCTTGGCACTTCCAATATTTTGTGCAAAGGTGTACCAGCTGTAAAATGAAGAACAAACCACAGATACATTAAATACCCTTTCTATCTTCCAAATTACCACAGGTGACATTTTTTTCAATTGTTCTAAGCTGTATAACACAAATCATCTATTCTCCAGCATCCAAAGTCTTTCCATTTTTTCACCTATCACCAGCTTCCCAGTCCCAAGGCTAAAGTTCTGTAAGACAGGATTTCACTTCCAGTACAAATTTCTCTGCCAGTTAACTATTGCTGCATAATAAACTGTATCAAGACTTAGTGGCTCAAATAATAAGGATTTACTATGTCTTAGGACCCTGGGGATCACCACATGGCTTCTCTTACACTCACTTTTGTGACTGTATTTAGCTACAAGTTAATTGCACAGGAAGGTTCAAGATGGCCTAATTCATGTTCATCAGTTATTTCTACAACCTTGGATGCCCCAAGTAATTCTTTTTCACATGACCTTTTATCCCCTGGTAGTCTAAACCAACTTCCTCCATGGCAGTTTCAGGGAAATTTCTAAGAAAACAAGATTTTGAGACCTTTTGAGGTTGAGGCTTTGAAACATGCAATGTCATCTCTGTTGCAGCTTGGTAGAAAGCAGCTCACAAGGCCAACCCAGATTCAAGTGTGTGGAAAATGAAGTCCAACTCATGAGGAGTTGCAAAGCATCTGTGGCCATATTTAACATATCATTTCTCCTGAAATAAGGAGGTTTTATCTTAATCAGATGTATGCCCTGAAGAACTCGCTTCCTCTGTGGTGATAGCTAATCTACAAAAAAAATGTTGCAAGTTGCTTCTCCTGGCTCACTGTTAAAATCTGACTTCCATCACTGGATTTTGAACCTTAGCCCTCATCTCTTTCTACAGGATTCTTGATACCTTTTTATTTTGTCTCTCTATGTTGTACCTTCTTGTTGATTGTTTATTATTTTGTCTGTCTCATTGACAGTTTCTTCATGGAATGCTGATTTTTTGACTGCATGCCCCTGTGTCCACAGACTAGCAGATTTCTATGCCAGTTGGGTCTCTTGAAAGGTTTATCTAAATATTACCACCCACTCCTCAGATTTGTCACAGTTGAATCACTGCTCCAGTAACTCAAATTTTACAATGTTTTTCATCCATGATTTTGTAGTCTCAGAAGAAAATAAAGCCTTAATTATAACAGAACATAACTTTGTTTTCTTATAAATGATAATCCTCTTTTTCAGCAGTAATCTGAAGAAAAGCCAATTAAAATATCTATATTTTAATACATAGTGATATGACAGATTTTACATGCAGTGGTGGCATCGACTTTAAAACAAATTACCAAAAACTAGGGAAATTAGAAAACAAATTTGTCATAAGTAGAAACTAATATTATAAAAAACAAAATAACATAGAACCAAGAACACTCATTTGGTAGTCGACTTTATATAATACTTTTTTGCACACTCTTTCCAAATTTGTGCTACCAAAAGGAAACAAATTATTGGTGTTAATTCATAGAATATTTTATGCCCCTACAAAAATTAGAATGAATAAACTGAGAGTATTCATGAAAGTGAAAGTACCAAGGTAAAATTAATCACTTCCATCACAGGATAAATAGAAAAGAACTCCCTATGAGCAGTGAGACTTCTGTGTGAGGAAAAAGTCATTTTATTAGAGTTGAAAACATGATGAGAGTTATCATGGCTTATCCTGGTCTAGATTAAACCCAAAGCAAACCTTCCAACTGTTGTTGAATTACTAGTTTAAGAATCTTCAGAAAGTTTCTTTTAAGTATATATCTTACAAAATTTGAGTTTTTATGGAAAAGTTATAGGAAACTATTTTCCAGCAATATGATTTAAGAGCAAATACTAAATTTAATATTTAAATAAACATAATAGTGCTTTACTAGCGATATACTGGTGAATTAAACCTATTCTTATTCACACTTTTAGTTATTCAGCACAGACATATGATAGTTTGTAAGTATTAATATACTATAGTGTCTATGATTATTATTATGTTCCTTTCAAAATGTTTCCATAATATTATACTAGTCATACAAATTTACTTACACAAAAACTTAGCAAATAAATTATAGACATGCTATATGCTTGCTATTATATGTTTCTGACCTAATAAAATTCATTTTAAATTTTATTTCTTGAAGATCTACATTTTCCCATTGCCTCACATGTAATATTAACTCAAAAATTACTTTGAAAAGTTTTACTTTCAAATACATATAATATCTTCTTTATTGTCCTATCAACATACAATATAGCTTTATTTTACTTTATTTTATTTTATTTTACATAGAAACATAATCAATCTACCAGCACATATTGGGTATGGGTTTTTCACAGCTTTGTCAGCAGGTTATGGCATTGTAACATCACACTTAACACATTTGAAGGATAAGAAACCAGACTGGAGCTTTGAAATACATATTACTGTGGTTATCTGAAACAACTGCAAATAAGGACACTAAGTTACTTTTTGTTCCATGTTCATGATCTTCCTTTGAACCTGCAATGCTTGGAATCACCAAATTCAACTGAGCATCTTTCAGTGACACATAACTAAATGAAATTCTCAATTATTAATTTAAAATAGAAAAATCTCAGTAATATGCAATGTCCTACTTGTGTATTGCATATAGTGGTCTCATTTCCAATAATACAGGTCTCCTTCATGACCTTGAATTAGGATAGAAGGAGTAGTTAGAGATGACTTTTGAAACTGACATCAGCAGGAGGATGGAAAAAAATTTTTGCCATAGTCTCTCCCTTCTCTTTATAGACATTTTAGTATAATCATCTAGTAGATCAGAACTGTAGTTTTCATTATTTATGCTACTACTTTATGTCTGGAAGGAATTTTCTCTACCCTACTTACACGAATTTGGTGATTATATTGATTAAGTACTGTGTAATTTAAAAGCAATTGAGATACATGAGCAAGAGAGAAAGAATGAAAATTGTACATAGGTAGATAAATTCATAGGTAAATAGATTGATACATATTTTAGTTGTAAAGCTGCAGTGTGGTAGAGTATTATAAAGATAAGTCTTAGAAATTGATACTGGAAGTGCCGTTATAACAAAAAGTGTTCAGGAAAAGGTTTACATTTGGTCAGTTTTACCCTTATTCTGTTTTTTTTTCTTCACAGAGCAGGACATGGTGTTCTTCCTTTCCTTCAGTCCTGGAGAGTATAAACATAAAACTGCAGGTCCAAGAAAATGCCAATTGCTAGCTGCCTTCAGAGTAACTCACCTGTAGCCTCTGGGAATTCTTTTAACCTCATCTGTAAAATGGGGCTAATAACATTGACCTGTTTTATTGACTTCTTGGAGGATTGGCAGTAAATGTTTAAAAAGCACTTTAAAAATACAAATGAAAAATGAAAAAAAGAAAGGTCATTAGGTTGACAGCAGAAATGCACCCAGTATTTGAGGTGAATCAAGTTAAACAAATGTGCAGCTGAGATCCCTGGGTAAGAGGCGTGTGGTAGATAACTCATGCGTTCTTCTCATTGGCAATGGCTTGTTTCTAAAGCATTTGTAAGACAACACCATCAGAAAAAGGACGTTTGATTACCAGGAAATTGTAATTTCTGTGTGTGTGTGTGTGTGTGTGTGTGTGTGTGTGTGTCTGGGTGTGGGTGTGGGTGTGGGTGTGGGTGTATAATTTCATTAGCAGCAGTTTTAAGCAAAAATTTAGCAATGTAAAGATTTTTGTAAAATGTAAATGCTAAAAGAGTTAGTGGAAAGAGAAAGATCTAAGAGACAAAAATATGTGTGTCTTTCCTTGTAAGTGGGAAAATACATGAGAGTTTGAGAGCTTCAATAGTTAGAATGTTGAATATCAGCATGGTTGATCAAGAAGGTAGCAGTGCAAGATAAACACACTTGGTGTGGAGCCCTTTGCTTAAGTCAGGTTTTGTTAATTGAGGTCAATGTATACACTGAGGAAAGAGACAGGCAAAGATGCCTTTTAACATGCCTTATAATTTTCTGTTGAAGCTGGACATAGTGTATCGGAAGAAGAAAGTGATGTAGATAGGCTTTTAGTGTGAGGTTTATGGTTATCTGACTGGGATTTAGACTTGTTCTTACTATTTATTATGGTGCCATAGGCTAAAATTTCCTCTGGTGTCCTTGTTTTGTCTACTCTGTCATCCTTGGGTTTTCCTAGAGACTCTTTAGGGGCCAAGGTTTGCAAGTTATTTTAGCTTTAATCACCTATGATTATATAGGGGTTTTACTGATGTTGTGGTAGGGTGTGAGGAAGGGGAAACAGTCTATAGTCCTATAGTTAGGTTTCAGTTTTTTAGCTTTTGCCCAGTACCTATGTTGAGTATTTTACTTGTTTTACATTGATGGCCAGAAGGAGCTAGAATTGGGTCCTTTTCCACAGGTGTGATGGCTAATTTTAGGTGTCAGCCTGACTAGATTAAGGGATACCTCAATAGCTGGTAAAACATTTATTCTGGGTATGTCTACTGAGGGTATTTTTGGAAGAGATTGACATTTGAATCAATTGACTGAATAAAGAAGATCTGCCCTTACCAATGTGATACACTTCCAATCCCTTGAGATCCCAGATAGAACAAGATGGTGGAGGACCAGCAAGTTTGCCCTCTCCTCTGGAGCTGGGTTCATCATCTTCTCCTGTTCTTGGGCATCATAACTCCAGGTTCTCAGACCTTCAGACTTCAAGACTTACCAGCCACTTCCTCTTTCCCCCCTTTCCGTGTTCTCAGAGTTACACATCTGATTTCCTGGTTCTCAGGCTTTTGGACTTAGATAGAAACACACCAATAGTTTTCCTGATTCTCCAGCTTGCAGACAGCATATTGTGGGACCTCTTGGCCTCCAAAATTATGTGAACCAATCTTCATAGCAAAGCCTCTGGAGTACCCTGACTAGTACATTAGGTCATTTAGGCTTTGGTAAAACTTCAGTTAGTTAGTCCTAGCAATATAGTTTAAGTGCAGACTTTGTTAAGAAGAACAGAATTCTGGACATATTTCAAAATGGTTACCTTTACTCTCTCCCTACTGGAATTAGGAAGGTGTTTTTCTATGATGTTTAGGCTGTAAGGTATCCTGACTTTCCTCAAGATGTAACTTTATAGTTTGATATAGCAGAAATAATTCTATAAACATTTACGATAATAATTTTTTGATGATAAATATCTTGCTATTAGATAAAAAGTTCATATTTTATTTATATTTATGACCCTTTGGAAAGAAAAAAAAATGAGTCACAAATACATACTTTGATGAGAGAAGCAACGATACGCTAAATGGTTTAGTTATCCTTTTCTATAAAGATGCTCCTCAATTTACAAAGAGGGTAGGTAACCTCACAAGGTGAAAATATTGTATGCTGAAATCGGTATTTGTAGACATGATAAGATGCACAAAACCCCAATATCTAAAAAAACAATGGCTACACAGTACCGTAGAATACCAGTTCTTTACTCTCCTAATGGTGTGGTTGACTGAGAGCTGCACCTTGCCGCTGCTGCCCAGCACGGGGAAGGTGGAAAGAGAGAGAAGAGAGAGAAAGAAAACCTACTGCTAGCTTGGAAAAAGATCAGAATTCAAAATTCGAGTACAGTTTCTACTGAAGGCATATCACTTTCACACCACTGTAAAGTCAAAAAATTGTTAAGTCAAACCACCATTAAGTCAGGGACCATCTGTAGATCATTTAAATGGTATTCATGATTAAGTTTGGGATAACAAAGGGCAGTTTTAAAAAGTCGTTCTTTAATTTAAAAACAGAACCGTTTCAAGGTGATGGAGATTGATATTTTAGTTTTAGACTTTTGAAGCATTACTCTTCCAAGTCTCCATCTGTAAAGATATAAAATAGAGAGAGATCAACTTTAATTAAGCTCTTGTCTATATAATTCCCTTACAGATAAAAAAAAATCACAGGAGTTTTTACTTGTTGGTTGTTGAATATATTATGTAAAGTTGAGGCCTTTGCTTTTTTAATTAGATTATTTTATGATGTTACACAATTTGGAATTAGTGAGGACCAAGAGTTATTTAAATTATAACTTAGGGAAATCAGTTCTCTGTGTAAGCATTACCAAAAAAAAGAATAATAAGATAGAAATCTGTTTAAAGATAAATGTTAAAGGAAACACATTTGCTTTAAGGCAATACTGAATCCAATTATAATCTGACAGCTCCTTCATGGGGAGAACAATGCATTAAAATAGTTGGACTTCCAAACATAATGTACAATACAGAAAAACTAGTTTTGTGTAAGTAATAAAAATATGCAGCTGTTTAAATTTAGGATTTTCAGAGACCAGAATTATGTGGTTAGCATTTTTTTTCTCTTAATATTATCTTTTCAGTTAGGTTACTATCCCAAATAGTTCATTAACTTAATTTTTTCTTCATTTTCTAAAAAAAGAGGTAGATCTCAAATAGCCAGAAATATATAATGCTGTATTATGTAGATTATAACAAGAGGATACGTGCTAGTATCTTCCAAATGATGCATCAATAAGGCATGCAGTATGTGTTCAGCTGTTCAGAGAATAAAAGTATACAACCAAGTTATGGCAAGTTAAAAGACTGTGGCAGCACTGTGGGGGGTAAAAGGGGGGAGGGATGTATTCCTAGTGAGGATACTCACTCCAGTTTCTTTTTTTATTGTGAATGGTGTGTGCAGCAACAGAGTAGTATCTGACCTTCAAAAATTATAAGCTCTATGTTCATATTTGCTTACTTTGTATTTGCCACTTATACTCTTTTTTCACAACTATAAATTAGATATAGAACTGTGCAAAAAGGGAACTTTTACTTTAAAGTCACCACAGTTAAAATGTTTACATCGAGCACTGGTAAACATGCATTTGGTCTTTGTTTTCCATATCCTATTTAACAAAGGTCTATGATATCTCCGATTTTTCTTTCTTAATATTAAAAAGTTAATTAAAAGAAGTGGAGGAATGGATGGAGAATTTCTAATAACAAGTCAAATTCATTTGGACAGTAAAAATAATTGCTGTAAGAAATTAAGGTGCAAGCACATGCCTGCTGTAATTGGTGCGTACTTATTAGGAGCTCTTCTTTGGCAACCTCTCTCGGTATTTGGGGCTCATGATAATGTGAATACTTAAGGGAAAAGTGTGATTAGGGATGGTGTAGTTCATTCAGTAAACATTTCTTAGTGTTTGATGTGACTGAACTGAACGTCACATATGATTTTACACTTTTATCCTTTCAGGCAACTGACAGGTCTCTAATCTCCATCTCAGAACCTTCACTCAGCTTGAACTTTGGCTCATAAAGGTCATTTTTGAACCACTTGGGACAAAGAGCCACGTCCATGAAATCCCACAGAGTCGATAGATGCAATAATAGCTTTAGGCACATTTTCTTAAGACCCGAGGGGAAAGACAATTTCAATAAATGTAAAACTATGCCATCTACAATCCACACAATATCTGAGGAAATCTCATAGGAAATAAATCTTCATTTTCCTTTAGGCAATAACCTCCTTAACAATAACGATGCAAGATGCTGTTAAGAGTATAAGATACTAATTATGCCAAAAAACAAAATAAAACAACACACACACACACACACACACACACACACACACACACACCCCATCTATAAGCCTCAAACACAAAAGGAACATTCATACATTTGATATATTGTTCTTATCTCACAATTGCTTGCAAAGTATGTTCTGAACATTTAGATCTTAAATAGTAAAAAGGACTACAAATATATAAAAATAAACCAGGTTAATAACTTAGGCGTATCATTCAATTATGGAATGATTTAATTGTAGTCCCCCCCCCTTCTCTCCTAGTCTCCAGTTCATCTTGAAAAAAACCAAAAATACTCACAGGTTAGATATGTCAGGATAATTAACAGAAGGTTCCTCAGCAGCAGATGTCTGAGATAAGTAGTAAAGGGCATTCTCTTCCCTTGACGTGCCATCAAAGGGAAAAACAACGAATATTTAAATGAAAGAAGAGAAAACTGTATGGGTTCGTGCTTTATTCTGAATAATTAACAAAGATTTTTAAAATCATGATTTAATCTATAGGACAGTTGAGGAATCTTATGACAATATTAACATTAATTTTTTTTGCTTAGCACAAATTTTACATTGTCTTTTATTTAATTTTCTCTTTCCTTGATAAATTTCATGATGGAAAGAAATGCTTCTTGAAAGCAAAGTACCCCCTCCAGCAAAATATTTTACTCAGTTTACCTCAGAGAATTCTGTGGGCCAGAAAAAAAATGCTCCAGAAAAACTTCAAGTTTAATAGCTTATAAGAATTTTTAAAAATAATATTTTCAAATAAAATTGTTCAATAGGTCAAAATAAATAAAAATCTCAAATTTATGTTTTAATCTCACATTTAAATCTTATCTTAATATTTTAATTTTGTCTTTTTTCTCTTTTTTATTTATTTTAGTGTGAATCAATCAATCTATTGATTGCAATCAACTATAAACCCCATCCTTCAAAATAAATTATATTAGAAAGGGTTTTCTTGTTTACTTTTTAAAAGTCTCCTGAATATAACTGGTGCCAACAGATAAATTCTTCTAAAGGTAGTATAGGGATTTTAATCTACCCCTAACCAGGAAGTGTTGGAGGCCAATGCAAATAACACTCATCTGATTCTGTAAAATTCATAATAAGAAATAATTAAGCATCTGGCAGACAAGGAAAGGTCAAGGAAGAAACATTTTGAAATGGAAAGTGTATCAAACCCTCTGGCAAAGACTTATAGCTTGGCAAAGACTGTTGTTGCTTCAGGAAGCCTTGTCTCTCATTTTCAGAGTAAGACTATACATTATTCCATGTGTTCAATGTAATCTTCGGAGTGAAATTAGTTCTTAGAACCAATGAGAGGGCATGTTCTTGGTTCCTTTTTCCCTCAGAAGTTGTTTAGAGCAGTGGTTCCCAAACTTTGCTGCTTTTTAGAATCATCAAGTGTCTTAGTCCACTAGTACTGATATAACAAAAAATCTGACTGGGTAATTTATAAAAAACAGAAATTATTTTTCTAATAGTACTGGCAGGTTCGGTTGTCTGGTAAGAACTGCTCTTTGATTCCAAGATGGCACCTTGAGAAATGCCTTGTCCTCACATGGCTGAAAACAGGAGGGCAAGCTCACAAAATGCAGAATGAAACCTCTTTTATAAGGGCCTCAATTTCATTCACAAGAGGAGAAGATGTCAATTAAATCAGAATCTCTAGGGCTAAGACTCTGACACCAATAGAATCTAGAACTCCCCAGATGATTTCAATGTGTAGCCAAATTTGAGAACTAATAATTTAGAAATATAAACAAAACAGTGGATGCAAGTGTGCACAGACCTGAAAAAGTAAGGCATTTACATTTCTATATTGGCTTTAAAACAAGCTTGGGGACTAATGTAAAGATAATACACAAGCCTTGACTAAAAGAATAAAATGACATGAAATTTAGGAGGATAAACTCTGGAATTAGATGTGCAAAAGGATTTTTCATTCAGAGTATATGACTTCATTTTTTTATAATGAGAATTTGGATAGAAATTAGGTTTATATCATTGAAGTATCTTGAATATTCACTTTTTAGGAGATTGTCTCCATTTTGATGAGTGAAAATGTTGCTGGATTTTGGGAAGAGAATTGGCTGCACTGATTTTTGGGTTTGTAGCTTTAGGAAAAATACTGCCAAATTTCTGATAAGTCTAGCATTTTAAAATTAACCTGCCCACTTGTGAGTGTACGTATACAAACTTTTAAAAAAGTTTTTTGGGGAAGTTTTCAACTGCTAGTGCTTTGACCATACAAGTACTCTTACACCCTCATCAGACATGAGACTCTAAGCAGTGACTCTGAGTGACTCTGGTTGGTTTTTCTCTATAGTCTTAAAACCTAAAGAAAAACAATTCTAGAATTTATTAGTAACATATAATTTTTTTTTTTTTTTTGAGTTGGAGTCTCACTCAGTTGCCCAGACTGGAGTGCAGTGGCCACTCCCAGCCACCGCAGCCTCGACCTGCTGGGCTCCGGTGATCCTTCCGCCTCAGCCTTCTGAGTAGCTGGAACTACAGGCGTGCGCTACCACGCCCGGCTAGTTTTTTTATTTATTTATTGTAGAGATGAGGTCTCGCCAAGTTGCCCAGGCTGGTCTTGAACCCGCGGGCTCAGGCAATCCATTCACCTCAGCCTCCCAAGGCGCGGGATTGCAGGCTGAGCCACCGAGCCCGGCAGTAACATATAATTTATACAAAAGAATGATAGGATGACAATTTTGGTAGTAACAGACATACTGCCTTTTGTGGTTGATACTTAAATACTTTAAATTCAAACTACTCACCTTAGTGATTTTCTCAAAAAGCAGAAAATATGCTAATAACTTAGTGTATTAATATTCCAAAACTTTTATATATTTAGAAGTAAATTACTTTCACAGGGTAATTTTTCCTTTACAATTTTTATTTTATCTTAATTTGCTATACTTAAAGTATTCAAAAGACAACTTCAAAATGTTCTAAAATTATATTGTAGTGGTAATTGTGCTTTATTGCTATATAAAGATATCAGAAATAATTGAATTGTACATTTAAAATACTTGAATTTTATTATATGACAATTATTCCTCAATAAAGCTATTAATAAAAGCAAAGAAGAAAGAAAAACAACTTAGATAAAAAATGACCATTTAAATGATAAATTATTCTTTTCATACCTATGTTCTCACTAAAACATTTAATAAACACAGCAAGCTCTTTATTTATTTGATCCATAATTTCATTATGATGAATGCTATATACCTCCACTTCACCATTTGAACTCCTGTTTTTTGAAGGCCCACCTCCCTAATGTCCTCCTGTTTAAGCAGAGTCAAGAAGTTACCATAAAAGAGAGGGACCTTGTTCATAGATGACCAGTGATTTTTAAGGATCTGGGGTTGAGGAAGAGGGATAGAGACAGTGGATATATAATGAGTTTGTGTTTGGAATATATTTGCCAGTATTTTAATGAGTAAAATTTAAAAATTCAGTGTAGAGTTTTTATTCTGCCACATGAGTAAAGAATTAAATCACTTATGAAACTCTACCTAATAAATATTTGTTGTATGAATACAAGGTAACAATATCTCATTTGACTGATATCTTTGGGGAATGCATTTTCCAGATGCCTGATATTTGCCTTTAGCTAGATTGTCATTAAAACATTATTGCTATTAATAGAAAATCACATAATTTGATTATTTAGCTTCCCCTGGAAACCTTTGTTTTGTTCTTCAAAGACTGAAGCAGATGTTGACAGAATATGACAAAGGTAGAGGAAAGAAAAAGAAACAGAAGAAGCAGGAGCAATGGCTGATAAAACAGCAAGAAATGAAGGAACGGCCACAAGTTTGGAAATTCTTCATGTGTGCCTCTAGACATAGACATTTTCCCAATATTATTAAAGACTGGTGGGTTACAAATAGAATTTCTAAAATAGTCCCAGAGTCCCTAATTATCCAGGTCAATATCCTGTCAGGGGTAAATAACTTGCACATGTTAGCATCATCTTAGTGCATCACTAAACTACAGCACAGGGCAATCAAATTTCTAAAACGGGCATTGAAAGCTGCAAAGTGCCAAGCAAATTATACAAGATCATCTTGATTATTATACCAAGGTTTCCGTCCACTGTGAATAATATATTTTACTAAAATCATAAAATATAGAGTATATTTTAGGAAAATGTTTAAAGCAAAATAGTTAAAATTTTAACTAAAAATATCTGTGCTCAAGAGATAGTAATCAATGAATTTGTACCACTTTTTCTTGGACATCTTTTCTTTAAGAAATCAGATAAAAAAAATTGGTATAGACACAGTATCATCAATCTTTCAGAAATCACACACTAAGTCAGCAAATTCTGTTCTTTTCCTGTACTTAAAAAGTAGAGAAGGACCCACAGTACCATACGAATAAGAAGGGATAGGCCCAGACATAAAGATGGAACATACTTCTCATAAAGCCACAGAGGATATCTTGCTAAACCTCTTGGGAGATGTAGTATACCTGAGCTAAATCTAGTAGACTAGTAGTAGTCTTCAGGTTTCCCCAAAGTGACTAGGAACAGATCATGAAAGCGATAATTTACCTACACGTTATTTTAGACAAATTATCTGTGATTTTTATAATATATTTTCTCTTTTAATGGGGTAATTTATAGCTACTTATAAGGAAGAAATAGAATGAAATTGAATATCAGGAAACTAGCATGCTAGACACATAGCTACTACTATTTAGTTGTGTGATCTTAATCATTTAAGAGGTACCATCCATTAATCAAAAGTAGTATTTATTTCATAAGAGATACTGCATGGGTATTATATTCTGAAAGTATACATTTCTTTATTTTATTTTTAATTATTTTATTTTATTTTTAAAATGTGGGGTACAATTCAGGGTTAGGTACACACAGGGTCATCATACAGGTAAAGTGTGGGTACCCTTATTGATGTTATGTGCACCCCCTCTCCTGGCAGTGTCTCACTACTGCCAATCCCTTTCTTATAGTATTATGATAAATGTTCAGGGCCCACTTATGAGTGAATACATATGATACTCAGATCTTTGTTTCTGTGATAAATCACTGAGGATTATAGACTCTAATTCCATGCAGTTTGCTGCAAAGTTCATAATTTTGCTTTTCTTTATGG
>CAUYQG010043696.1:0-12105 GCA_963574415.1 Tarsius wallacei | reverse complement strand
GGCATTTCTATGATGGTGTTTCCAGAAGAGATTAACATCTGAATCAGTAGACTGAGTAAAGAAGATATGCTCTCCCCAGTGTGGATGGGCATCATCCAATCCCTTGTGGGCCCAGATAGGACAAAAAGGTGGAGGAAGGATGTTCTCTCTTCTTGAGTTGAGACATCCATCTTCTCCTGCACTTAGGCATTGGAACTCCAGTTCTCAGGCCTTCAGACTTGGTATGAATGACACCACTGGCTTTCCCCTTTTTCCAGCTACAGATGGCAGATCATGGGACTTCTCAGTCTCCATAATCATACAAGCCAATTTTCATGATAACTCTTCTCTCCCATATCTCTATATATTCTGTTGGATCCATTTCTCTGAAGAAACCAGACTAATACAAGTGACCTAGAAATTTAGATGTAACAGGTAATGAAGATGATGATGAGCATAGAAAGACAACAGATATATAGCACATGCTAAATGTAGGTTTCCGATACTAAAGACTCATTTTTTCCTACCAACAACCTTACAAGATAGGTACTATTATTTCATCTCCCTCTGTACTCTGAGGCACACTGAGGTTAAATAACTTGCCAGTATATGAAAAGCCAAGAATTAAATTCAGGCATTCTGGTTCCGGAATCCGTGCTCCTAGGTACTATTTCACGGCTCCAAATCAATCTATATCTATTTCCAACCTCTGGTAACCTGCCTTTTAGAAACAGAAGGGTAGGGTGCTAACCTGGGATAGTGCAGTCAGGAAACTTCACTTCTGGCCTTGATTTCACCTCTAACTAGCGGTGTAGTATTGGACAGGTCATGCTAACATCCTTATTTGTAAAATGAGCTCAGTGTTCTCTTCCAGCTATAAAAGTTCACAATTCTATGATGTTAAAGTTCCGAAAACAATGTTATAAGATCTTTGGAAGAAAGCTGTTAGCTACAGTAAAACCAGGTAATAAATCCTGCAACTGTGTGTTTGACTTCTTTGCATTTATTTTGCAACCATTCCCACCTCAGACATTACTGTGTAGCTCCCTAGGTCATTATAACAGTGATTGCTATACTCCCCAAATATAAGAATCCTGTTAATCACACACATGCAAAAGGAGTTGTGACTTTCCCCGGAAGAAATATTGTACAAAACTATAAGTTGACTGAGAAAAAATATGACATGTTATGGTCATGTTACACTTGATAATGCTTTTAAGTAAAGTTGAATTTAATTAACCATCACAGCATCTGCAGGCATTTCCAAGATAATGCATACTCACTCTCCATGACAAATGTTACAGGGTTATTGACCTATGGGGTTCTTGCAGTTATCTCTTGGCTTCTCCCTGTGTTCTCAGTTCTCACACTAGATAGTTTTGGTGACCTCCTCACTAGTATTCACCTACTTCAATTTTATTCAACTTGTTTTTAAAATGTAACTATTCCCACATAATATATGCTAAAATCAAAAGGAGGACCATTATATGCCACAGCTTTAGTCTCTTTAAACTGACTGTTTTGTTGTTGTTTGGTTATTTCATGGTTTTTAAATCAATAGATATTTGATAAGTATTATAAAAGTTTCTCATCTTGGGAATATCACCTCTTTTTTTCCCTTACTTCTTGTCTTCACTATTTTTTAGAAAAAGTTCCCCGAAGAGTAAAAAAAAAATAAGAGAAAGAGTTAGAGACAGGGAAAGAGTACAGGGAGAAAATCAATTTTAAAAATTGGACATCAGTCTAAGAAGAATAGGGGCTGGTCACTTTTACAGGTCAAAGTCCAAAATAAGTGACCTTTAGAATTTGGCCAAATCTAAATTGAGCCAATGGTTATAAAAGAAAATGGAACTACTGGCACTCACCAAGAGGGTTAAGGTGACACTACACTTGAAAATATAGCAATTGCCCAATAAAAGGTAGACATCATATAAACAATCACACTAGTTGCTTTTCTTGTGTCTGAGTTTGTGCCAGGAAGGAGTTTACTTTTCTAAGAAGGAGAGAAGTATGTTATGCCACTCCTGGGTATACCTCCTAGAACCTACTGCTTAAAGGATACACAGCAAAAAAGAAAGTCATGCAACTATCCCTGGGAAGTCACCAGAATTCACTCATAGCTGCTTTCTAGGGGAAACCTTGATGAGGTATTGAAAATGACAAAGAGAAGGTTAAAGGTAAACAGGCATAATTGAATACCCATTTTCACACAAATCTTTCCTAATTATTCTCCAGTTCTACCCCTCAACCATAAGCTATAACACCCGTACTTTTATATTTTGCCACACTTTTGTTAAACATAACCCTGTTCTGCACTATAAATATACTGTACATCTCTCTCTTTCTCTCTCTCCCATTAGAACAGGAACTGTGTCTCTTTCATTGATCTGTTCCTTGCATATAGCACAGTACCTGACATATGGGAAGTGATCAGTGAATGAGAAATGGAATTAAATGAATCCTGCTTCGTTTAATCCTCAGTTTACTCTAGAGATTCAGATCCAAATTTGAGGTGGGAATCCAGGGAAACCTTTCTAAGTATTTGTAACAACTATCAAACATTTTGTTTCTCTGGGATTGACAATAACTGCCTTTAACTGTATCTACAGAAAGGTAATATTTACTCTTTGGAAATATCACAGACGGCAATGGCAAAAAGTCTTCAATATGGCTGTGATCCCGATTAAAATTCTTCAGCCCAAAAGAAATAACTTTGGTCTGATCAAAATGTATGAGTTTCTTTTTTTGTCACCATAATTTAAAGACAGAAAAATGGTACTTAGGATTTACATACACATGTGGAGTCCAAGCTCATTATGATGATTGTACCTAGAAGCTAGAGAGTTTTGAATCTTAAATGTATTTTCAGAAAAGAATTGTATTTTCAGAGGGAGAAAAAAAGAGCTACCACAATAGCTCTAATTTAGCTGGAGACATTCATTGCACAATCCCCAAAGAGCAGGATAAATTGTCGAGAGCATCAGCAGACTGTCTATTCATTTGGCATATTAGCATGAAAGGGAGCTTTTTGCCCAGTGGAGCCTGGCCTCTTCTCTCCAGGATCTTGCTTTTGAGATCTTTGAAACAAGTATTTCAAATACAGCACACTGTGATTTGCTTTAATCTTCACTACAGAATTAGAAAAGTCATTATAACTTTAAGCATAAGTTGTTGGTGTATCTGGCCAAGTCAGAAATCTTGCCATTGGGCCCAACATCTACATTATAACAGAAAATAGATACATGTACAGCCAATTATTACCCATCTCTGGTGATAGCAAGTAGAAAGTATGCGAGGTCATGGATAACTCAGCAAGGTAACAATCACTAGATGTTCTTTAAAAAATTAAGACAATGACTCCATACTAAAATTAAATTTTGAAAATCAAAGTTAAAGAACAAAATACCTTTTAAGTCAACTTATTTAACCTCAACTTATTAAAGCATGCACATTTATTGGACCAAGACATACTTGGTACCAAACAAGGGTGATCATCTTTAAGACCCAGGAACGAGCAGTCATACATGACACACTGTGATATGCTATCTCTAAAACCCTCTGCAATCCATTCTAGTGTGGAGAACCCTGTCTATATAACATCCATTTCGCTTCATGTATGTTAATACATAGAAGTCATAGGATTGGTCAACATTGATTCCCTCTTCACTGCTAGCTTCCCTAATCTGTCTTATCTAATTAGGGTTACGCCATCTCCCTTGTTACAGAGATAGATATATATCACAGGGATAAACCAATCAGTACATAGCTTTTTTTTCCAGCCACAAGAGATTGGTTCAGGAAAGAGTATTTAATTGATTTTAGGTCCATGAAGGTATCTAGGAAGCAGAGGCTCCCTAGAGCTTTTGTGAAGAATGGTTCTGCATTTTTCAGCGACTCTTATGAGAAATATCTTAGGTGATATATTAAGTGGACGTGAAGCTTGGATCGACAACCATTTATCCACCATGAAGGAAGACATCTTAAGAATGATGTTAACACATGGAAAAGGAAAAGCCAGTAAAATTATATAGAAAGATGGAGCCTGAGCCTTCACCAAATTGCAGCAGAAGCCCAACCTATCTCTAGACTCCTTTAAAATAGATGACAGTTGAAATGAGCTTTCTGTTACTTGCAGCCAGGGCATCCTAATTATTAGAACTATAACAGGAACTGTGACAACAGAGCTGATTTCTGAAGGAGAAATATGATTTTTGATATTAATTAGGTGAATGGTAGATATGAGAATTTGGAGAGCCCTTTCCAGGGACAGAAGATTACAGGAGCAAAAGTGAAGAGGTGGGAAAACACAGTGTGTTCGGGGACAAGTCTATCATGTGAAAGGAGAGGTGGAAGGTGAAGCTGAAAGGCAGGTCATGGGGGCTTTTACCAACCCTTTTGGAATGCTAACTCTGGTGGCATAATGGCAGATAGTCCTGAGGAGGAGAAGACAGATACAGATGGCTGTTCTAGTGATCTGGGCAGGCGACAATAAAGGCCCTTGCTTGCACCTTGGCAGTGAAGATGGAAAAGAGAGCATGAGTTCAAAGGGTTTCTCAGTGACAGACCATACATGATGGAGTGTCACAGTTCATGAGAAGCAAAGAGAGAGTAAAAACTGAAGTGTGAGGCTTCCACCTTGGGACATTTGGTAAAGGCTGATGCCATTAATCATAAATGAGAATTCAGGCAGAAGAGTTAAACCACCTTAAATAATTTTTGGAATATTTTCTATATAATTTGTTTAAAAGGCAGTTATAGAAACCACTTAAATTCAAAATAACAGGGGATTTGAATGGCTAGATGAATTATGGTACCTTTACTGGGTGAGTGAAATACTGTGAAGTGAGTTATTAACATTTTCCTGTGGGTGACTCATCTGATTGATAATATTTCCATGTCAGACACACCCCCATCATAAAGGTTCCTCATTCTGTGTGGCTGCATCAATGTGGTGGATTGCATGTTCATTTCAACTCTCTCTCTCTCTCTCTCTCTCTCACTAACAGATCCCTGGGCACTCTATATTTAAGAACCATTATTTAGGAGGATATCAAGAAACATTTTTCAGACTTGGAAGAAAAAAATAACTAAAAGAAATTACGTGTGATCCCAGTTTTGAAAATTTAGGAAAATATACACCCATAGAGAAAAAGATATACACCATCATGTTTATAGCCATTATCTCAGAGGGATAGGATCTGGATTTTTTGTTTCTTTTACTTCTTTATAATTTCAATTTTTCCCCTTAAAATGCACATGTCAATTTTACAGTTTTAAAAGGACATTAGCTATACTGGGTTCCTCAGGAGCTGATAATGAGACAAGGATTTGTGCGAAAGTGATTTATTAGGAAGTGTGATCAGGAGAAACTGGTGGGTGAGTAGGGAAGTGGTTGAAGGCTGCCCCTATGGAGATGTAAATGTCCAGTACTTCTGGTTCTTCTTACCAGCGGGAAAACGTGAGGACAGGCCACCTACCAAGAGACACAGGTGCTGGCTGTTAGAAGCCTGTATAGAAATGGTAAAGGGATCGGAGCGAAAATCATAGAACACTGCATTTGCTAGAGATAGTTATGAAAACTTAGTTTTATTTAATAAATATGAAAACCGTTGTTTCATGGCTATGTTTATTCATATTAAAAACATTTATTTTTTTAAAAAGAGGATTGAATAGTAATATATTGTTGACTTGGCACTTCTTATTGGGAAGGAGATTTGAAGAGTCTTACTTTTGTAAACCCTACCTAAAGGGCCCTTTAAATGTAACATTTTATATTGCTCTATGTTCGCAGAGGTCACATTCTAAACTGCCTGTGTTGGGAATTAGGACCACTGAATATAAAAACTTGATGACACCTGGGGACACCAAATGTTGATTGCTGCTTGTTGTTACAGAGGCAAAACAACTAAGTTTGGGGAGAGAAATCTCCCTTCCTGACAGCAACATGCCAGACCATTAAGAACCTTTGCAAAAATCAATAGTGGTCTGAATTATTCAACTGGTGTACAATAGGCAATAGTGGAATGTAAAGTATTTGGCTTCCACCAAAGATTTGTGGCTGGCATCTATCAAGACTACCCAAAGTAAATACTCTCTAGGGAGAGAAAGAGGGAGAGGAAGAGGAAATGTCAGGTTTGAGAGAATTTGCCAACCAAGTTCACCCAGCATGAACACCAATGCACTGCGATATTTGCTAATACAAAGGGCAGACCCAGCAGCACATTACATGTTGTTAAGTTCACAGGCTTGTTGCCACGTTTCAATATGGACTGGACCAAACTTTTCTATCCCCTGAACTTTTAAGCTCTCTTCAATAAGTAGAACATATACTAAACATTTTGCAAGCCATCTTTTTCTCCGACCCCTGAAAGCCCAAGCAGAGGTCTACATAGGTGGCTGCCAAGGTGGTATGATTTGAGGTGTGCTGGGAAAGTCCAGTTTGTCCCCAAATAGCTTCCCTCCATTTACCTCTCAGTAATGGAGAATCAATCAAGATGGGGTATTTCTGGAATCAGGGGCAACAGCAGAGAGTAAAGCTGTAGGGGGAGTACTCAGCACTTCTGACCCTCATGACTGTTACAGACAGATTTTAGGAGTTCTGGGATCCCATAAAATTATTTGAGAAATGTCGTTTGCACACACATGGGTGCATTTCCAGGTCTGAAAATCCAGGTCTTTCATTATATTTTCAAAGTAATCCATGACCCATGAAAGGTTAAGGAGTTCAAGAGTGAATCAGGAGACCTGTATTCTCTACGCCTGACTGGCTACTAACTGGCTATATAATCTCATACTGAGGCTTTGCCTCTGTTGGCTTAAGAGCTTCCCCGACCAGGACTCTGTCTGGTTAAAGTTTCAGTGCTCCAAAATGTCTCTCTGTATGCAAATGGTCCCCTTTCAAAGATTGCTAAGAAAAATGTCTAAATGCTTCTTTTTTACCTACTTCTAATGGGTCTCTTCTATAGTTCAGAGAAATAGTAGCAAATTAGAACAATATTACTGAAGAAAGGTAGAGGGAAAGGGGATACAAAGATATGAGAAAAGAGATAAGGAGCAAGGGAAGTGAGGAGATGGGAGACAAATGATTGTCACTGATAAAGGTGTGCCTATGAGAACAGAATTAATAGAAGGTGGTCTTAGGATCAGAATTTGCCCTTCCATACTCCCTCTCACTTCCTCCAAGTATAGCTGTAGCATTCAATTTTGAAAATTCATTTTATTGGGGTTCTTAACTAAATTAGGACAGGAGGAAAGGAATGACAGACATGTATATATTCACTTTTAAGTTTTACATTTTAAATTATGAAATCATTATGTCCTCCAATGAATAATAACATACAAGGGAAGAATTTTTACCAGCTTCCTCATTTGTTTAATAGTGATTTTGATGTGAAAAAAATGACCTTTTAAAAACACTTAAACATTTAACTTTTGATCCCAAGTCTTCTCCCCACAGCTTAATTTATTAAAACTAAACACATCTTGACATTATAAATTAGGAAAGATGAAAGGGCAGTACATTATAATTAGAAGCCTAGGCTAAGTATTCTGCAGACTAGATAACTGCAACTATTATAAGGCAGTTTATTGAAAATATTATTGAGTCTCATTCATGCACAAGAAATAGAACCACTCACTACTCAGGAGTTGGGCTTGAATAAGAAAAGTTAAAATGACAATAACTTTGACAATGTCTGTAGACTGAGATCAGTCTTCTTTAGTCATGTATGTGCTTTTTTTCATTAATGAAGGGGATAATATTATGCACGGAGTAGGAAAAAGAAGGAAAATCTTTCTGGTCCCTCTCTGGATTCTTGGATCCTGACTGGAAACTCATCACTAATACTGATAATCAACATGAAAGGGATTCTGTCTGTTCGAGTTCTTGTACAGGCCTATTTTTACCTACTATGCAATGAATGTATATACAGGATTACTTATGGAAAAACACCAGAATGGACTTGAAATTAGAGGCAGTACCCAAGACATCACCCATGCTGTGGTCAACCTTCAAGGCTCAAGAAACAATGAACAATAGCTGTGATTAACAAATATGGACATCACTGCTACACTCCAAAACTTTCATGGGGTATTTACACTTAAAACATATCAAACAGAAGAACATTTGTGATCTGCAAATGCTTATAGTCAGTTAAACCTCTTCTTCTAGGAACCAAAAGTAATACAGAAACTGAGTAACAGTAAAACATTAGCAACAAACTAAATGTTCAACAACAGGATAAAAGAATGACATATGATTGACAGAATACTATGCAGCCATTGAAGTGGTAGTATGAATCATCACGGGTATCATTGTGGTAGATCTTATGATAAAATATTCAACTTAAAAAGTAGTAAAATTTCTGGGCGGGTGCGGTGGTTCACACCTATAATCCCAGCACTTTGGGAGGCCGAGGTGAGAGGATTACCTGAGCTCACAGGTTTGAGACCAGCCTGGGCAACCTGGTGAGACCTCATCTCTACAGTAAATGAAAAAATTAGCTGTAGTTCCAGCTACTTGGAAGGCTGAGGCATGATCACCTGAACCCAGCAGGTCGAGGCTGTGGTGGCCGTGAGCGTGCCACTGTACTCCAACCTGGGCAACAGAGTGAGACTCCAACTCAAAAAAAAAAAGTAGGAAAATTTATTTATCCTTAAAAAAAAATTGGGTCTATAAGCATGCCACATGATTATAATTAAGAGAAAGAAGCATACAAGAGAAAAATGCCATAAGAAAATAAAACAAAATGCTAAAACATTTTGCCATGGCAGAGAAGTGTTAAGATTATAAGTAATTTTCTCTTCTTCTTTTTCATTTATTCAATAATTACATTATCAGTTTTGTTATACTTATAATTATATTTCTTTTATACTGATACATATATTTATAATTAAAAGATATATTACTTTAATATCACATGCATATATTAATTAAAATTTTAAAATACTTTCTTCTACATTAACTCATTTGATTCTTAACTGTGACACAGAGTAAAAGCAAGAATACTAAAAACCAAATTGTCAGATCTGGAAACTAGAGACAGTAAGTGAAAGTTGGCCAAGTCCCCAACACTAGTCAGAAGCAGAGTAAATCCTCAAAGACCAGGTTGCTAACACCCAGTCTAAGTTGTTTCTCCAAAAATTCAAAGACTGTTTCGGACATAAATACAACTACATTTACTAGAGAATGCTCCCAGGAGAAAAAAAAAATCTGTTACTGCATTTGAGTACTGTACCATTGCTGGTTTTGTTGTTATTATTGCTGTTGTTTAACCTGCCTTGCATCCATTCCAGCATCATTAGCATTGCATCCTGATTTTCCATTGGTGGACCATTCTTTTTCATCTATGTCCACACAGTTTTAGGCAATGTTGACTCTACCTCCCAAATCCATGGTTATGTAATGGTCAATGTGAGGCAGTAAGCATAGTCCAACAGGCTCCAACTTTATCCAATAAGAGTAAGCCCTGGAATGTTAACTGGAATGACATTCTTCCCACTGGGGTTGCTAAGCTGGTAGCATAGAAACCTGGTGCGATTATTTTTACTATTATTTGGAGAGACCCCATCTGAGAATAAAATAAACTAGGGAGAAACAAAGCTAAGAATACAGCAAAACAATTCCTGGTCATATTGTCTGGTACCTGGGTTCTGCAAATCCTGAGTCTCTATATCTATCATTGAACTTTATATTTGCATGAGTCAATAAACTCCATTATCTCCTTTTAAGCTACTTTGAGCTATTTTTTTGTTGTTGTTGGTACTCGCAACCAAAAAAAAGCCCTGACTCATTTCTGCCATTTCCCAGCAGAGTTTACACAAATATACTTTCTGGTTAAAAAAAAAAATATGATTAAAGATACCACTGTAGTTCTAAATCAGGTAATCATAATTGTCTGTGATCATTCATTATTGTTGTAATTTGTGTCCTATTCCTCCTGTGGGCAAATATATTTTAGCATCTTATAAGGGGCAAATACTAAATTAAGCAGTTACAAAGACTTGCTTTTTCTCAAATGGGTGTGGTAAAGTTCTTTATTAATTTTGGCAAGTCAATAACTTTATATATGTTCATCCATAAGTGACAATCTGAATATCTATGGGGTTTAAAAGTAGGTTTTGATAAACATATCCTAATTAATAAAGCAGCAAAGGAGGTTGCTTAATTAGCCATCCATATTCAATTTGCATTTAGACTTTTAAATAAACATTCAACATGAAAACATTTTTATTAGTGGTAATTACATGCAATAATTTAGATAAGCTACTCTCAAACTTTAGTATGCATCAGAATCATCTGGAAGGCTTGTTAAAAACAAAGAAACAACCCCCTCAGTGCTAGCCACTACTCCTCGTCTTCACCTTCAGGTTTCTGATTAAGTGGGTCTGAGGTGGGGCTTGACTTTTGAGACTTTTTTTTTTAGTTGGAGTCTCACTTCATCGCCCAGACTGGAGTGTAGTGGCACGCTCCCGGCCACTGCAGCCCCGACCTGCTGGTCTCTGGCGATCCTTCTGCCTCAGTCTTCCAAGTAGCTGGAACTACAGGCATGCGCTACCACACCCAGCTAATTTTTTTTTTTTAAAGGGGTGCAGATGCCATTTTATTCTGGGTAGTTGTGTGCTTATTTTATTGTAGAGACGAGGTCTCGCCAAGTTGCTCGGCTGGGTCGCAAACCCGCGGGCTCAGGCAATCCACTCACCTCGGCCTCCCAAAGCTCTGGGATTACAGGCTGAGCCACGAAGCCCAGTCAAGACTTTGCATTTCTAACAAGTTCCCAGGTGATGCTGACACTACTTATCTAGGGACTACAATTTAAGAATCACTAAATGATATATTTTCTAAAGTTTTGCATTTTGATGTAATTGCTGATATTTATTTGGTACCTGATTGAAAACATGAGCTCACATTTTTCTCAGAGGCAGTTATAATTTAGATCTGAAAATTCTGGACATAAAGATAATGATGTGTTTTAAAGGTAGATGGGAAATAACAGAGTTAAAGTAATCTGGGCAAAAGCTTGATTAAAATAATTCATTATGGAAACCAATCAACCTTAATTTCCAATAGATGACATGACCAGTCAGGCTTTCTGCTGTATCAAGCAAAATTCAAGCTTAAATATTTCCTTGCTGTATTTATTAGCAAGGTTCACCAGGTCAAAGTAATCAAGTATATCACAAATTCCTAGGTGCCTTTTGACCTCTTCCTAATAGAATGAAATTAAATGGTTTCTATCTACCAATAGAATGGATAACTCTTAGGAAAAACAACAAAACTCTCTGGTAAAACCTGGTTAATCTGCAAGAAGTCATTAAAATGGGAGGATAATTAAGAGTCCGGTGATCTTCACGTACAATACCCTATCACTTTGTAATAATTTGATAACACCAATCTACTTCATTCAAGTAAGAGGTTTTGGTACTTTACAACTGAGTAGGGTCTGAACTGAATTTTACAACACTAAAGCACATCATCTTAATGTCTTTCTCTAAATCTGTCCAAATGGGTTTTGTCTATTGATAAACCATTGCAATTCTCCCTATCTTCCTGTTTAGGGCATAACCACAAATGAAGTAAGAATCTTTCCTATTTTAACAACTAAGATTAGATTATGACAGAAACTCATTACAAGTTACATGTAAAATATTCTCTGATTGTATGTCAACTTGAATATAGTTCACTTTATTATACTTCATCAAAAAAACATATACTTTAAGTTTAAAAAGTGCCAATGTTAGCTTTGAGTCTGATAAATCACAGTTGGCAGTAAGAATATTTATATCTGTACAGTGAGGAAGTGTGATAACATAGATGCACAGAGCTGAAAGAAATCTTACAATCTGCCCAAAGCCCTCTTTACACACAGGAAGGAAATGAACTCAGAAAAGGGCAATTTCTTATCAAAGGAGTTCATTTGACTGTAAAAATGATGTTGCCGGTAATAAGATTTCTCATTTTCCCAAGGGAGAGAGTCACCTTTTCAACACATCTGCAGGTAACACAGAGCAAGGTAGATTACAGATGTTGGCAACAGACTCAGGATCCAGAAAGGTCCTGAGAGCCTGGAGCAATGGATTACAATAAAATCCACACAACCTTCTTGTTTCAACCTGGGGAGGTTGTGT
>CAUYQG010043695.1:0-17859 GCA_963574415.1 Tarsius wallacei | reverse complement strand
TTCAGTGTCAGTGGGAGAGGCTTTCTCTTCTGATGTTTGCTCAGTTCTCTATTCTTCCCTGATTCGAGCTCTGGATTTGTTCTATTTTGAAATAGAATGGTGGATGGGAAGCTTTGTTGTCTCTTGTAGTTTTTGAAAATTGACTAAAGTAGAGGATGGGGCACTAGTATTCAGAAACAACTTGCAAATTACAAAGTTCACTTATTGTGGTATGTGTTCCCTGAGACCCACTCCCCATCACCACTCTATATGATGATGCAAAGCAGAAACCAATGGGAAAAACAACTGAACCCACACAGACACAGACATACACACACACCCCAAAACAAACTGGAATAACAACAAAGTGTAACAAAACAAACAACAGAAAAAACAAAACAAGAAAACTTAACACACACATACACATTCCTAGCACAAAGTGAATAGAGAAGAAAAACAGAAAGACCAGGGGGGAAAAAGGAATTCAGATCAAACCCTCACACATATATTGACACACATCTTAAATTATAAAAATGAAAATTTTTAAAAATCCAGAAGAACAAAATAGGAAAAACAAACTACTAACAACAACAAAATTAAATAATGAATGCTCAGTCATTCGTATATGCACATAAACAAAAAATGGCAAATAAAGAAGAAGGAAACAGAAAAAGAAAAAAGAATTCTTTGGGGAGATGAATCTCAAACCCTCACATATACATTCATGCACAAAGGAAAGATATTTTTAAAAATAGATGAACTAACAAACTGTCAAAGCATTTTAAAAAGTTAAAAATAATACAAATTAAATTAAAAAAACCTTCCCTCTTGTGGCAGGCTCTGTAATTGCTCCTATAATGAGGCCTCCTGCAGAGCCACCTCTTTCATTCTCTCCTCCGTGTCTGGAGCTGGGAAGGAGAAGGGGCTGTGGAGGTGGGCGGGGCTGCAGGCCTCCCTCCCACTCTCATATGATCAGGGAGATCTCTGGTGGGGCAGTATGGGACTGTGTCTTCCCCAGGTATGTACTCTCACTGGGGTGCCACAGCCATGCCTGTCCTGGAATGGAGCTCTCCTATTGTGACTGACTGCAGGCTCTGCCTGGGTTTGTCCCTCTCAGTCATGGCCCAGCTGTGTGGGTCTGATGTTCAGAGGATTGCTGGGAAGGGGGAAGTTTGGGTCAGCCCCAGACTCACCACCCATCTCTTTGAAGTCCTTCCTCCTATTTTTCTGGCCACACCCTTTGTCCCACCACTGAAGCAGGGTAGGGGGTGGGACGCCTGGAACTCAGCATTTGTCAGGTCCCTCTGAAGTTTGTGCTCTCAGGATATTCCCTTTGGGCCACGGTCAAGCCCTGACTCGTTGATCTGCCAGTCACAGAGATCAGATCTGTTGGTCCGTGGTGAGCGAGTCGGAGTACTTTCCTGCCCTACCTTCAATATGGTGATGGGGTGCCTCTCTTGTCCACTTTCATGGGAATTTGCCTCTGGACTCCCTCTGCAGCTCCTTCCAGTGCCCTGCAAGGTGCTGAAGTGATGAGGCAAAACCCAGAGCAGTCTCTCTCCTGCTTCAATGGTGAGGGAGCACCTGGGGCAATAGTGTGACCCCCGCTGCTTTTCCAAAGGAAAACTTCTGTCCCTTAAAAAAAAAAAAATGGTTCTCTGCTTCTGCGACTGGGGAAGAGCCAGGGAAAAAATTGAGAAGCTGCAGCACCTGCTGTTGCACCAGGGGCCCGGACACCTGCTTATGGGCCCCACTTAGACAGTCTCTCCCAGCATTTTCTTGCCAGGGAGGGTTTGTTGATTAAAAAAAAAAAAAAAGAAAGAAAAGAAAAGAAAGAGAAAATGGTGCTCGGCTTCTGTGTCCCGGGAATTGCTAGGGTCCACCAAGCCCAGACACTGTGGCACCAGCCGCTGCACCAGGAGAGCCCTGGTCGCTAGCTCTCTAGCCCTTACTCAGTCAGCCATTCACATGCCCACTCACTCACCGGCACATACACAAAATTTTCCATACACTCACTCACTCACATGGGGACTTGCATAGTCCGACTGGCTCGCCCACCATCTTCCCACCTCTCAAGGTGAGTTTTAATGGTCCTAAATATGGCTTGTTTTGGTCGTAATTAAGTGGCCACTTTCCCATTATAAAATAGGAATTTTCATTGTAGGTAATATTCCTTTGTCTAAAATATACTCTGATATTAATATAGCTACTCTAGCTTCTATTCGTTAGTGTTAGCATGGTGTATGTGTGAGTGTGTGTGTATTTGCATGTGTTTACTTTTAGCCTGTGTCTTTTTTCTATAAAGAGAGTTTTTGCAAAGCACAAAGTTAATTCTTTTTATTCACTCTTACAAACTTTGCTTTTATTGGAGTATCAAGGCCATTTACATTTGTTATGATTGAGTTTACATTTACAATCTTGCTGTTTTCTATTTGTTTCATTTTTTGTTTGTTATTTTCATTTTTATAATTATTTTCAATTGATTACTTTTATCTTTACAGATAGGCAATAACATAATATGCATATAATAATTTTTATTTTTCATTGCTAATTCATGACTTACATTTTATTTTCTGACAGTATTTTAGTGACTAGTGTGACTGCTAATTTTATGTGTCAACTTGATGGAACTATAGGGTATCCAGACAGTCAAATATTATTTTGTGTGTATCTGTGAGGGCATATCTGGATGAAGTTAACATTTGATATGGTAGATAGAGTAAAGCAAATTGCCCTCCCTAATGTTTGCAGGGTTTTTTCAATCAATTAAAGACCTGAATAGAACAAAATGACTGAGCAAGAGGAAACTCCTTCTTCTGATTACTTGACTTGGGTCATTTGTCTTTTCAAACTTTTGAACTCAGAGTGAAGCATCAGCTCTTCTTGGGTCTCAAGTCAGCTGGCTTTTGGACTGAAACAAATACTGTCACCTCTCCTGTTTCTCAGGCCTTCAGATTTTCTTTCTCCTGAAACTCCAGCTTGCCAACTGCAGATTTTGGGACTTCCCAGCCTCCATAATGTGAGTTAATTCCCCATAAAAAGTCTCAATCTCTCTCTCTCTCTGTCTCTATTAGGAGATATTTGTCTCCTCATGGTCCTTCTATTTCTCTGCAGAAGCTTGACTAATACACTTCATATTTTCAGTATAGGCCAAGTAGTATTGTTGTTGGTAGATATCTGTCTTAATTTCCCATATAATAATATCTAAATTAAAAAAAATATAGCATTTACTGTATGGCAATCCAGTTCTACATGGTTTACATGGATTTCTCATGTAATCCTTAGAGCAAAGCTTGTGAGATTATTAATGTTATTATTCCCAGAAAAGAAAACTAACAACAAAAAACTTGTCTAATACAAACAGCTAACTTTTGGCTGGTTGACTTTAATTCTAAACAGCATAACTCCAGAGCCCATGCTTTTAACTTGCAACTTATACTGTATAAATAAAACTTCTATTGATCCTTCATGAAGCAAGATGTTGAGCATATGTAGATCATTTTTTATTTAAGAAAGTATTTTCAATTACATATTATTTCATATATAGAGATATTTCTCTCCAATTTTGGCATCTACAGAAGTAATCACCTGGATTTTCACCTTTCACCTAACATTTTTAAAGCATATTGGATCTGTTCATATTTTTTGAAGGCTACATATACTTTTCCAGAATTTCAGAACAGAACCAGTGTCAACTCTTTGATTATAATTTATCATGTAATTATAAAACAAATAAAAACATACTGATTTTATTTCCTTTGGATATATGCCCAGAAATGAGATTGCTAAAATCAGTATGATGAAGCAATATTTATACTCTCACGTGCAGCATTATTCATAGTAGTCAAGATATGAAATCAAACTAAGTGTCCATGAATGGATGAATGGATTACAAATGTGATATATGTACACAGTGGACACTATTCAGCTGTAGCAAAATAGGAAATTCAGTCATTTGTGACTACATGGGTGAACCTGGAGGACATTATGTTAAATGGATTAAGCCAGGCACAGAAAGATCTCATTTATGTGTGGAATCTTAAAATGTCAAACTCATAGAACTAGAGAGTAAAATGATGACTAAGAGCTGGGGATGGAGAAAAGGGATTGGGAAGATATTGGTCAAATGATACATAATTTTAGTTAGAAGGAATAAATTCATATCTATTGTACAACATGGTGATTATACTTAATAACAATTGAAAATTGCTAAGAAAGTAGATTTTAAATGTTCACACCACAAAAACATAAGTATGTGAGGTGAAAGATATATCAATTAGATTGATTTACCATTCCACAATGTATGCCTATATCAAAATATCAGATTGTATGCCATAAAAATATACAATATTTATTTGTGAAATAAAAATAAATAAGCAAAAAAAAAAAATCAGTTCACTACAAAAACAGTAAAAATCAAAGAATCTACATAAAGCTTGATAGGGTATAACATTTCTTGTTATTCTGTAAGTCAGTTCATAATATGATAAACAATTTTTCTCTATTGAACAAAACAATCCAAATGGAAACAAATACACATCTCAATTGATTTAGAACCAGGTTTCCATAAGTCAACTGTTTCTTTGCTGCTCATATTCTTATTATTTACCCCTCTCCTTTACAAGTCTTGGTAAACAGGTAAGTCTTCTGTGGCCTCAGCCAATCTATTGGCATGCATAACTACTGAAGCCTGCCCCTGTTTTATTTCTTTTATCTCCAATTATTCACATAAAAGTATTTTGTCCTTTAGAATATACCTCTTGACTGTTTTTCCGTGCTCTGTTTATTTTTAATTTGCCTGCATTTTTAAAATGCTTTTCTTTCATTTTTGGGGGGGAATGCATATATATTTACCTTCTCCAGTAAAGTCAGCCTCTTTATACAGACACTTCCTGAAATACCAGACTGACAGAATTTTGAACGTTAAGAATCTAGAACCTATAGTAAATCAAAAGACTCTTGCTCTTGGTAGACCAAGTAACTTTTTCCCGAGAAAATAAAGTTTTTATTTTTTGCAGAAGGGGAGGTTTTAAAATACAAATCTAGTTTCTTTAACTCAACGGTAAAGAAGAACCAGCCGATCTCTATAGATATGAATATTATTAGGAGAAGACTTAAATGTCTTTGGCTGATTATAAGTTAGAGCCGAAGTTTCTCTAGGAAGCCAGAAAAACCTTAGAAGATCTTTTTACTTGTTTAGTAACAAGTAGTTCTCAAAATTTTCCCAGGTTTAGAGTTTAAGTAACATGACCACTATGACATGGTATTTAATAGCAAGGGTTCCCATAAATTAGTATGTCAAGGGGAGAATAATCATATAAAATGTATTCATGGAAAACAAGATTTTGAGCTCCACTGATTTTTCACTTAAGATTTAAGTATTATTAGCATAGTTTAGTGAGAAGCAGTTTTTCTCTCAGCTACTTTCTAGCTTTATTCTAAGTACAAGCTTACATGATATTCTGCCTATGTGTCTATTAAAAGAATAATGGGAAGATAGAAATATCATTTTAAAAGATATAGGTGGAAATTCAGAGTCGGCTGTTTTAAAATTTATGAACAGCAGTAGTAATTTAACTTTTGATGGGACAGTTTTATTCCCATTTCCATGAATGCTAATGTTCACATTTCAGTTATTAAAATTAATCTGACTCAATTATATTCTGTAGGCTTGAGTTCAGCTGTACTGATTGAGAATAGCAACAAACATCAAGTATGGTTTTGTGATCTGTGACACTCTATGGGTATTAACACCAAATAGGAAAGGGTTGACAGAGTGTCCTTTTGACCCAAAATGCAAAACCCATTAGGAATTAATGGTAAATGATATTCTAAAGATAATATCATTCATTTATTTGACAAATATTTATTGAGTCTATCCATAAAACTATGCTTAGGGAAGGGGAGCTAACATTTACTGAGAACTTCAGTATGTGTCATGAACTGTTAGGTTTTTGCTAAATTTTACTTAGTCTTCATGGCAGCCATGTGAGTGAGAATAGGTATTATTATTATAGTTTACAGGTGAAAAGTATACATATATCAAGGTTACCTTGCTCAAAGTCAAACAAAGGATAAGCAGAGGCACTGTAATTCACAGCCATATCTTCTATAATCCCAAATCTCAATTCTTTTCATTATGCCATGTTGCTAGTCACTGGGTAGATTCCAAGAAGCATAAGACATTGTTTGTTTCTGTCAAAAGCTTATAGCCTAATTGAAAAGACAAGATATGCAAATAGTCATTCATTCTACAAATATGTTTAAGCCTCTACAATGAACAATGTTTCATACAGATGGAGAAAAATGCAGTTCTATAATAGATGCAATTTATAGCCCTTGCATTGTGAAATTAATGAATGTTGTTATTTTGTTCTTTTATGAGCAAATAAAACTATTTATGCTTTAAATAACTACTTAAGTAAAATGTCCTCTTCTTCATGACTATACACTGAAACATAAAGTTTCCCAAGGCAGTGACCACTTCTGATGCCTGCAAATGTAATCAGGGCATTATATTTAATTTAAAACACAGAAATTGTACTTATAAGTTTAAATGAAAACCTAATTCATACATTTTCTAGTTCTATCTTATTTATGTTTGTACACATGTGTGGTAGTGAAATACATTATCTCTTAGGCTGAAACAGGTCAAGTACTTTTTTACAAGTCACTTGGAAATCAGTAGTATATTCACTGTGTCCAAAATGAAAGTCCCAATATGCATCCCCAAGCTGTTCCAGTCCCAAATTTTCTATCTCAATGAATGGCAAAACAAAAAACTGAAAGTTAATCTCTAATTTCTTCCTTTTGTTCTCCATGATTCCATCAACCTTCTAATTCATTAATACATTTTTCCCATCTTACATGTCTACAATTTTTGCCACAGATACCTATTTCTCTCCGTGTTCACTCCCTCTGCAAAGAGCCACCATACTATTCTCCAACATCTTGTCTATGGCAATAACCACCAGCTCATCCCTCTGCTTCCATTCCTTCCCAACCTCATATCCTCTTTACGCTGTAGTCAAAGAAAGTCTTTTTTATTTTAAATAAATCAGATATTATTTTTTTTCTATTTTAATACTTAATATAATTGCATTAATTGGTTGACTAATGATTAATTTCTGGGCTCTGAAATTCCATTGATCTTAAAATAAAATTCAAATTCATTATTCTGTGGGAACCCATATGAACTAATGCCTCTTTTTCCCCTTCATCTATAAAACATAGTTTAGGACATGGTAGTCATCTTTAATGTTGGAGTAAATAAACCAAATGCCTCAATTAGCAAAATCTCCTTCAACCAGCATCTCATGTCCACATTATATTCACCAGGTTGTTTTATTTTACTTTTGTATTTGCTAGTTTGAACAAACCAATTAGTCTATATATATATATAATTATATATATATATAATTTTAGAGTTGAATGAATCCCACTCATATTCTTAATATAGCAGGAAGAAGCCTAGCTTCAAATAAGCACTTCAGGTGAAATCTTGGTTCACCACTTTTTAATTGAACATACTTCGTTATTTTACTTCTCTAACCTTTGGTTTCTTAACCAAATAATAACACATTATAACCAAATAATAAACACATATTTTATGAAAGTTTTGTGTTTGAGTTAAAAGGAATTAAATTCCACAACAGTAACTTAGAGTAGGAATTCAGTAAATGTCAGGTTTTTTTCTTACCTTATAACACAAAGTTCAAATTCAATTTTTTTATGGCTTAGTAATGGTGACTTAATTTTATCTCCTAAACTATGTTGTTAGTTAATTTTATCAACTAACAATGCTTTCTTAAAGAGACTAATTGTTTTAACAGTAATCTTACCTCAGACTTGTTTTTCCCTTTACATATTCAGTTCTGAGGTTTTCTTGTTTTAATGTGCAAAAAACAGCAGCATGATGTTCCTGGCTAAGGTACACATACCCCATAGACTCAGGCACAGTTGCTCACATCTTATATTTTAACTCCACTGGGAGCTGGCACAGCAGCAAGAGCAGGAGACTTTTCCTTTGATTGTTTTAAGATAAAGTGAGGCTGCAACTATATGTTCTTTGGCAAGTTTTTGTGATTTTATTTTAGTTTGAACACAAGCATTGATATGGCTCACTTTGGTTCCAGAGACTGAAAAATTTATCAGGAGGAGAGAGGAAATATGCCATACTTTTAAAAAGATTTTTTAAAGCCCATTTTAATGCAATGATTTTTTTAATTGAAATGAGAATTACTTGATACCAAAGATGTTCAGTTTATCATTGTCAGATCCACGTAGACTTCACTTTAATTGAAACTTCCAGGTACTGTTTTTTTTTCCTGCTTTTCTTGGTGTCTAGTGCTATGTGACCATAGCCACATCTTGATAACCCTCAGAAGGCACAGCAGTCTATTAGAATGTTGAAAAAATGTATCCAAGAAGGCTGAATGTTAAAAATCATGAGGTCAGAATGTGATGTGGGTACCCTTATAATACGAAGAAACATTAATCCACAGAGAAAGCATAAGTTCTGCGATCTCTTCACACCTTTGGAAAGATAGACACTGACTTGTTAACATGAGATTTTCCATGCATAATCCACCAGTTTTGTCAGCCTCTCATTAGTGAAAAGCAAATGATATATCAATTTTAATAGACCCTGAGTAAAGAATTCCTTGTTGCATTTTCAATGCCACATGAATTTTTATTAAGTGAATGACTTAATAGCTATTTTGAATATTAAGAGTGCTCAAGGAGCATTCTTACAGAAATCATAACAATACCAGAAATTATGAAAGGTATAGAGTTCACAATAATCATCAGGGTAGAAGCAAACAAATCAGCAGAGAAATAATTTATTGTCACACTTGTTTGTTTACTTATTTATCTACTTTGAGTATTTTAACTACATGCACAAAGGGTGAATATGAAAGTGAGATAAGAAACTAAAACAAGAGTGGAACAATTACAATAGTTGAGCAATATACTGACGTCTAGGTTTCCAAAACAAAATAGGAAATAGTTTACATGGGTTTTCTTATTTGATAAAAGAAAGCTTACGAGATCTTTAGAAAAAAAGTTTTCTGCCACTAACAACTGAAAACAAGTTATCTCATGACAAAAAAAAATTTCTTTAACAAAATATTATCAAGATGTGACAGTGAAGAGCACAGACTTCAGGACACACTTAAGTTCTAAGACTTCTGAATTTTTTAGTTCAAAGACTCCAGTTTAAGACAGAGTTTCCACATCTGCAATATGGCAATAGCAGTATCTATCTCATAGGACTTTTATAAATATTAAATGGAAATTAAATAAGATGTAATGTAAAATGTTAGAAAAAAGCAATACAAATGTAAAGATCTTAGAATAGTGTTTGGCATATAATAAGCACTGTGAGTGCCATAATAGTAATGATATTATTGCTATTATAAGAAAGTTTATAATAAAAATGATCAGTTTCCTACCATAATCCTTTCTTGTCCAGTCCAACTCCCAAGAGGTCCCTATATTTTTTTTACTATTTTCATATTTAGTACTTCTGGCTGTTAGTCTCACAGTGCAAAATAGTATTCTAATAAGTATTTAATTCATCAATTTATATACTTTACCCATATTCTTTTCCCCCAGTCTTGTGTCAACATTTCTCATTCCTCCATTGAGAAACTGTATTTTTAAGTGTTTTCTCTGTAAACATTAACTACTTTTTCATTAAAACCAAACAATATTTCTTGACTCTTAGGATAAGGATAACAAGTCAAATTAAGAAAAACATCTTTAACCATTATACAAAAGCTGAAAAACACAGGTTACCCAGATTTTTTTTTATATTGACCTAATATAAATAGCAATGACATAGATGCAAATCGCTTTTGTTACAGAATTTTTACAATACCTTAACTAGCAATATTAAAAATGCTGTCCTTTCTGATGGTGTGACCTGATAGGAGAATTTTGTGAGAAGCCAGAGGAATAAGTAGGCTCCCTCAAATATTACTCAGTATAACCATACTTTTGACAGAAAACAAACCACATGCAGTTTAAGATTTTGGTATAGATATTATGTGCTATTAATCGAAGAGAAATATATATGTTTGCATTTCCAAGCTTTCAGATGGATTGTTTAGCATTCTGTATTAAGAATGTAAAGTCTTGTTTTGTGGCCTAACATATGATTTCTTGGATAGAACCTCAAAAGCACAAATCACAAAAGCAAAAGTAAACAAATGACATTATATCAAACTAAAAAGCTTCTGCACAGCAAAGGAAACAATTAATAAAGAGGCAGATGACAGTTTGAGATAAAATATTTGAAAACCATACACCTGTTATAGGGCCCAAAATACATAAGAAAATCAACTAAAAAGCAAAACAAATAACTAGATTTAAAGCTGGGCAAAGGATCTAAGCATTTCTCAGAAGAAAAATACAAACAGTCATAGATATATGAATATCTCCAATCATGAGGGAAATTCAAATTAAGCCACAATGAAACATCATTTCATACCTGTTAGAATAGGTATTCTCGGCCATTTCGGTGGCTCAGTCTGTAATCCCAGCACTTTGGGAGGCCGAGGTGAGTGGATTGCCTGAGCCCGCGGGTTCGAGACCCACCTGGGCAAATTAGCAAGACCTCATCTCTACAATAAATCAAAAATTAGCCGGGCATGGTAGCGCGCACCTGTAGTTCCAGCTACTTGGAAGGCTGTGGCAGAAGGATCACCAGAGCCCAGCAGGTCGAGGCTGCGGTGGCCGGGAGTGTCCACTGCACTCCAGTCTGGGTGACAGAGTGAGACTCCAACTCAAAAAAAAAAAAAAAGTCTACTTGCAACTGCTTGCTGTGCCTAAGTCTTGTTTGACATAAGTTCTTCCTCCACTTTATCAACGATTCTCTTGCAGCTTAACTAAGGAATCAGACTATTTGTCCTGCACCATTTCTAAGAATCCTGATTTGGTTATGCACTGAATATCTGTTGAAGCCCTAGTCTCTAATGTGATGGTATTTGGAGATGGGGCCTTTGAGAGTCAGTTAAGATGAAGTAGATGAAGTGATGAGAGTGGGGCCCTCACGATGGGATGAATGCCTTTAGGAGATGCTAGAGAGCAAGTTCTCTCCCACTCGCTCTCAGTCCCTCTCCCTCTCTGTCTCTCTTTCCCTTTCCTACTCCTTCTTCCTCCTTCTCTCCTCTCCCCCCTCCCTCTCTCTCCTTTCCCCTCTCCCACTCTCTACTGCTCTCCCTCTCTCTCCTTTCTTCTCTCCCTCTCGGTCATACTCTCCCTCTCTTTCCCCCTCCCTTTCTCTCCTTTTCCTCCCTTTTCTTCCCTTCTCCCTTCCTCTCCCTCTCCATCTCTCTCCCCCCTCCCCCATCTGAGCACATGGCAAGAAGGTAGCCATTTGCAAATCAGGAAAAGGGTCTTTACCAGCAACCAAATTAGCCAGAACCTTGATCTTGGACTTCCCAGCCTCCAGAACTGAAAACATAAATTTCTGCTGTTTAAGCCACCCAATCTAGAGTATCTTGCTATGCCAGCCTGAACTGAAACAAGTTGATTGTATTCCTGGATTCTTCAGTCAGTGTTGAGCCTGTCTCCCTGGCTGAGTCCTGAATGTCCCCCAGGGCTAAATCAGTGACCCCACATATGGCAATGTCCCCAGCTTCAACCTGACCAATCCTTCCCTTTCTCTGAGCTTTAGGAATATCGGTGTGTCCCACAAGGATACAACACTGACCCAAATTCTCATTATTCAACCCTGCTGCATTCTAGCAGGTTCTCAAACTTGAGGTCATGGACATGAGCAGAAACTCCTGGACTAAAAGCATTGATATTCTAGGGGGAAGATATAAATAATAAACACACACAAATTGACACAGCCAGTAAGGTGGTGATCTACACTATTAAGGAAAATGAGAGGAGAGAAACGGGCACATGGGTACAGTTGTCAGGAAGGGGGTCAAAGGCCACCTCACAAAGAAGAAGACCATCTAGCTGTGATCCCAGCATGCATTTTGGGAGGCCAACGTGGGAGCACTGCTTGAGGCTAGGAATTCGAGACCAGCCTGGGAAACATAGCAAGGCTTCATCTCTACAAAAAAAAAAAATCAAAAAATTAGCCAGGCATGACAGTGTGTGCACCTGTAGTCCCAGCTACTCAGGAGGCTGAGGAGGAAGGAAAGCCTGATCCCAGGAGATCAAGGTTGCAGTGAGCTGGGATCATGTCACTTCAATCCATCCTGGGTGACAGAGTGAGACTCTGACTCGAAAAAACAAAGAAGACACCCATTATGCAGAGAGTATAGGGGTGCATGGGGATAAGACACATTAATATCAAAGGGGAAAGAGTTCCAGGCAGAGGATCAGCAAGTGCAAAAGTCCAGAAATGGCAATGTTTTTGCAAATCAGCAAGGGGAATACTGTGACAGGAGCAGAATGAATGAAGACTAAGAGAAGGCAAGTCCTCAGAGGCAGTAGAGCCTGATTCTGTGCTGTACAGGAGTCCCATGAGTCTGCAGCTCTTACTTTGAAAGTGACAGGAAGTAGTTGGAGGTATGGGCTGGAGTGACGTGATCTGGCTCATGTTTGGCTGCACCCTTTGTCCGTCATGGTAAGGATAACAGAGGCAAGGTGGCCTGTCAGGATGCCATGTGACAGCCTAGATGTCAGGTGATGGTGGCTTGAACCAGGACTGGAGCCACGGAACTGGGTAAAGATGGTCAGAGAGTGGCAAACTGTGAAGGCAGAGCTGACTGAACACACCAACGGGCTGGATGTGGGTATAAGAAAAGGAAACATCATCGAAGCCAGCAGTGAGGATTTCTTGGCCTGAGCAAGAAGAATATCAATTGTTTGACTGAGATGGGAAAGAAGCAGGTTTTACATAAAGGAATATCACTGGCGTGAATTTGTACATGTGACATTTGGGAGGCTTATCAAATATCCACTTGGGAAAATCAGACAAGCATTCAGACACGCAGACCATGGAGATGTCATTTTCAGCAAAGCCAGAGGACCAGATGATTTACATGAGGGAGAAGGTACACAGAAGGAAAACTAGACTAGGTGTGGTGCCTCATGCCTGTGATCCTAGCATTTTGGGAGGCCAAGGTGGGAGCTTGAGCCCAGAAGCTCGAGACCAGCCTTGGCAACAAAGTGAAACCTTATCTCTACAAAAAAAAGTAGCTGAGTGTGGTGGCATGCACCTGTATTACCAGCTACTCAGAAGGCTGAGGCAGGAAGATCTCCTGAGCCCAGGAGGTCAAAGCTGCAGTGAGCCATGATCATGCCACAGCACTACAGCCTGGGTGACAGAGTAAGACTCTGACTCAAAAAAAAAAAAGAAGAAAAATTAGCACAGTGATTGAGCTCTGAGGACTCTACACATAAAGGTCAGGATGATGAAGAAAAGCCAAAAAGGAGACTGAGGAGAAATAGCTGATGAAATAGGAGAAAATCCAGTAGAGAGCATGTTGACCCTAAAGCCAAGCAACAGAGGTCTCTTCAGTGAAAAGTATAATCATCATGGCTGGCAGAAGCCACAAGACTCAGGAAACTCTTATTAGAGAGGTAATGACTGCCTCGGTGGTATCATTAAAGACAGAAGTGATCCCTAACACATGGCTGAATGCCATGAAATTTCCCATCTTGACAGTTCTGGAGTACTCTGTTTCCATTTAAAAATGCTTAAAAACAAAACAACAACATCCTGGTTATGTAGTGATCTGCAATTAGGAGGAACCATAGACTAGTTCTACAAACTAGAATCCCTCGCATAGAAAAGTAACCCTCCTTGGCCACTCTCATTAGGACTTGGGTGACGCAGGGAATATGGATGGAAAGTCTCTTCACACCCAACTGAACTCTGGTTATTCTAAACTTCTGGATGAAGTTGAGTATGTAGTTTATGCCCCATGTGCTCTATGTTTTGATCTGTAGTAACTGGCCCAGGCCCAACCTAAACCTGAGTGCAAATGAAGTCAGAGCCACCCTGGACTTTGGCAATCAGTCAGCTTCTCCTTGGCTTCCTGGCCCCCCCTGCCCCTCCCCCTATTGGCTTCCCTCCACCTCCCAACCTGTGGCATCCCCCACCCCCATGTCAGCTTCCTCCACCCCCCCCACATCCCCCCTGGGCCTCCCCCCACACCCCCACCCCTACCCGCTTCCCCCATCCCACCCTACCCCTTCCCGCCACTTTCCTCCCCACTCCCCATGTCCCCCAGTGCCACTCACTGCAGGCTCTGCAGGAGGCAGCCCTGCTGCTTCAGGACCTCGCAGAGCATCATGACCCCCAGGTCGCCCAGGTCGTTATTGCCCAGGCTCAGTTTCCGCAGGCTCTGGTTGGAGGTCAGAAGTGTGGAGAGATCCCAGCAGCAGTGTGAGGTGAGGCTGCAGGTGTCCAATCTACAAGAAGGGGGCATTTGAGGAAAATGCCCCTGTAACCATCCCCAGTTCCTCTAGATCTTAGTCTATATTGTTTCCAATGGGGGAAAAAAACACACAGGATTAACCAGCTTAAAGCAGCCTTGAGGTCTCACTGTGTCACTTAAGCTGGTCTCAGACTCTTGGCTCAAGTGATCCTCCTGCCTCAGCCTCCTAAAGGGCTGTGATCACAGGCATGAGCCACCTTACCTGGCACCTTCCCTCCTTTTTAGGTGGGAGTGTCTTTTGCAACTCTATTGGGTTGTGCCAATCAAATTAGCAACAGCAATTTGAGAACTGATTTTTCCCACATTCTGTACCTTCCTCTATGTTTCCATAAAAGGCAAGGGCCATACTGCCCCACTCTCTTGTAGGCAAAAGGGACACAAGGTATCTACCTGTACACCATCTAGAAGAACTCCTCTCAGACCCACAGCCCTGCAGGAGCCACACCCCAGGAAGACACCCCACTTGTCAGCTGCGGGTTGTCTCATGGTCATTCCCCTGAGCTCTCTCCGCCCTGGGCCACCTTGTCTTCCCATCACCCTAGTAAGCCAAGGACTTACTCCAACACCTGCAGCTTGCAGGTGGGGTGCAGGAGGCCCTCACAGAGCTGCTTGATGCCCATGTCCCCAAGCGCGTTGCCCCGCAGGTAGAGGTGTGTGAGGTTCTGGTTAGCGCTGAGCACCGAGGACAGTGCCATACAGCCCGCCGATGTGAGGCCAGAGTTCACCAACCTGTAGGAGGAGCAGAGAGAGAGAGGTCCTCAGCATGCAGTTTCTTTCAGACACTGCACAGCTGCCTGTCCCTTCACAACTCAAGGGCCAGGAGCCTGCATCTTGGACATGACTCCAGGAGCATATGACTCACTGTATCTGGCTCCCACGTGAGAAACAAATGACGATCCCTACAGACACATGACTGGGATCAGTACAACAGAAAGAGCAAACGCAGACTGATCCAGACTCCCCCATACTCCTCCTCCTTCTGACAAGAATTTTCTCTGGCAGTAGATGCTCCTTGGCACCACCTCTTCCAGAAAGACACCCAGAGTTGCCCCTGATACTGCAGAGCCCTACCTTACAGGATTCTTACAACAACCTTGCAGGGGGGCAGTAAGGGTGTAACCATGATACCCTGTGGCAGAGTAGACCTCTGATACCTATTAAATCATGTCTTTCTCTCAAGGCCAAAGAGCAGGTGTATGAGGAGGGGTGACCCAGGCTCAGATCTCCCACCTTCCAGTCTAGTCTCATCCTTCTCTGCTGCCCTTTCTGTCCACCTCTCTCTTCCTTCCACACAGCAAAGGGACTCTCAGGGCATAAACTCAATGAAAAGAGCATTTTTTAGGGGTCAAGCAAAGCATATTCTGTCACCCAAAAGAACATGAGGACTCTGAAATAGATAACTGTGTCACTACTGCAGATAAGTTAATAGAGTGGTATACGATATACAGACAGCCACACATGCTAGGCATTCAACAAGGCTTTGACTTAACACCTCAGGTGGGTTGGGCATGGTGGCTCATGCCTGTAATCTAAGCACTTTGGAAGGGCAAGGTGGGAGGATCGCTTGGGACCAGGAGTTTGAGACAAGCATGGGCAACATAGCAAGACCTTGTCACTAAAAAAAAAAAAAATTTTTTTTTTTAATTAGCCAGGTATATTAGCCAGGCACAGTGGCTCATACCTGTAATCCCAGCACTTTGGGAGGCCAAGGCAAGAGGACTGCCTGAGACCAAGGGGTTTGAGACCAGCCTGGGCAACATGGGGAAACCTCATCTCTACAATAAATCCAAAAAAAATTAACCTAGTACAGAGACACAAGCCTGTAGTTCCAGCTACCTGGAAGGCTGAAACAGAAGGACTGCCTGAGCCCAGAAGGTCGAGACTGCAGTGGCCATGGGCATGCCACTGCACTCCAGCCTAGGTGACAGAGTGAGATTCCAACTCAAAAAAAAAAAAAAAATTAGCCATGCATAGTGGTAGCTTGCCTATAGTCCCAGGAACTCAGGAGGTTGAAGTAGAAGGATTGCCTGAGCCCAGAAGGTCAAGGCTACAGTGAGCTATGACCATGCCACACTCCAGCTGGGTGAACCTGTCTTTAAAAAAAAAAAAAAAACTAGACCAAGCTCGGTGGCTCAGCATGCAATCCCAGCACATTGGGAGGCCAAGGCAAGTGGATTGCCTCAGCCCACAGGTTCAAGACCAGCTCAGGCAACTTGGCGAGACCTCATCTCTACAATAAATCAAAAATTAGCTGGGCATGGTATCACAAGCCTGTAGTTCCAGCTACTTGGAAGGCTGAAGCGGAAGGATTGCTGGAGCCCAGCAGGTCGACACTGGGTTGGCCATGAGTGTGCCACTGCACTCCAGCCTGGGCAATGGAGTGAGACTCCAACTCAAAAAACTAAAAATAAACTAACAAAATCTCAGGTGATTACATTCCTTCCTGGTGTCTAAAAATCCAGAAGAATAGGAGAGTCAGGAAGAAGAAGAAATTCATGCAATGTAGCACAAACCAACAACCATAAGGAAGAATCCTTTACCCACCCATGGTCTCCGAGTAAGGAGGCCAGTCAAGGAGGAAGCAAACTGAAGAGACAAATTAAATAAGACCAAGGGGAAAATGAAACCCAGAGGGATGACAAAACCAAAGCGAGTCCTGAATGGTTTCTATTCAACTCTCATGCCTGGTTAAGAACTCTATCAGAGACTCCTTAACCAACATGCAGAGGGATTTGCAGGATCCTGGAAGAGACCAGAAACATTCCCATGGACTGGAGGTGTTCTTCAAGAGGGCAGGAGAAAACACTTCTGGAGTTGTACAGTGGCAAGTTTCCCCACTATTTTCAGAAAAGGAGCAGAATGGACTATTCGGCAGATACTTGGGGAGCACCAGCACAGTGAAGGGGCAGCACTTCTAAGCAGACAAATTGTGAAAACGTTGGCAACCACTATGCCTGAGCAATAAGTACACTGAATGCTTGCTAGAGTGTTCAGAAAATCAACCAACCAAGCCCCATCAACAAATTCACTGGATCAGAGGCATGTAACCAAGGCAATGCATCTTGGTTTCAACCGATCAGGTCAACTCAGTTCTACCTTCACCAAACACAGATATCTTGCCATGTACCATATTAGGTTGATTGAGGGAGGAGGGATTATTTATTAATAATCTGCCTTACGTCACAAAAATGTCTCATAATGAAAACTGAAGAAGATATAGTATTTTTTGAGTGTTCACTATGTGCTTGACCATGAAATGAGGGCTTTAAGTAGGATTATTTCATTGCATGATTACAAACCCAAGATGGGGTGTTATTTTATCCCTACTTTTTTTTTTTTTTGAGTTGGAGTCTCACTCAGTCTCCCAGACTGGAGTGCAGTGGCCGCTCCCGGCCACCGCAGCCTCGACCTGCTGGGCTCCGGCGATCTTCCGCCTCAGCCTCCCAAGTAGCTGGAGCTACAGGTGCGT